>LS042447.1:6978-19261 GCA_900241095.1 Acartia tonsa | reverse complement strand
CGCCCCCCCCGCCCCCCCCGCCCCCCCCGGGCGCCCGGCCGGCCCACCATTATTTTTCTTTTTTTTTTGTGTGGTGGGGGGGGGGGGGGGGCGGGCCCCGAAATTACCCCTGTACCTCCCCACCCCCGTTAGACGTCCCTGAGAAAGCATCTCTACTTTTTAAATAAAAAATAAGAGTGTCCTTTTGTAAAGAATCTGGAAGCCATGGCAGCAGCCCAATGTCTCCGCCAAGTGTTGCAAAATCACCACAAATTCTCGCAACCTCTCCGCCTGCTATAAAGTCTCCACTTTTGCCGCCGATGTCGCCATTGTTGTCTTCGCAACTAAGACGTCACAAGATTCCTTATAGTGCAGGTTGAATTTTTTAATTATTACTAGCACCTACCAAAAATAATATTCTGTGGCACCTACGCCACTAGAGGCCTCTAGGTGCCCTTGAGGAAAGTAATTGTTACTAAAATTGTCGGATCATGGATAGAAAACGAAGTACTGGGTTTCGTCGTATTTTCACAGTACCTTTTGATAGGTTATTTTAGGTTAGGTAAATGTTAATAATTGCCCCGCAGGGTTAGGTGATTGTCCCTGCAGAGCCCCCAGCATGGGCTAGAAATAGGAGGAAAGCTACTGTGAAAATAAGACAAAAACCGCAACTTCGTTTTCTTTCCATGATCCAAATTGTCCTTCCATTCATTGATTTTAGTTGTTTTTTTTTATTAAAAATATTTATTTACAGTTTTAAGACATAGATCATTTTATTAAAAATATTTTGTTTTGTGTGGGAAGATAAGATACAATAGGATTAGTGATGTGATCATATTCCAAAATTAATACCTGTCCATTGTTACATCCAAAGGTTGGATATTTATTGTATTGTATTTTTATCATACACTAATTTTAAAAAGGAGTGGTTTTGTCTTTGTGTTTGTCTTTAAGTTTTAAATGCACAAAATGTAATTGCTTCAAAACCGATTAATATCCGATGGATTAGAACCGGTTATCAGCCCTACTGAAAAATTGTGTATATCGTATCAGAAATAATTTTCACGAATATTAAAATAAAAATCATAAAATTATATCAGGTTTGTTAGACCGGGTCTTCACCTTCCCTGGGGCTAATAAAACTGGTTTTATCCTTATAATATTTTTATTTTGATACCCGCGGAAAGCTGTTTCTAATACGATGCGATAAATAACTATTATTTGTAGAGATCAAACCTCCTCCCCTTAAAAGGCAAAACCTCTAGTAACTAAATGAAGCCTTAAGTTTTAATAAAATAGTCCAAGTTATATTGGTTTTAAAATATTTCTTTATATTGTACTTCTTTTCATGCATATTGTACTATTTCTTGTTTAATATATAAACACAGATTCTTGATATTTTTCTATTGTATTTATTTTTAAAACCAAGCATGTAGGTGGTCAAAATGAATGTAGATTTTATTATCGTTTTTCTATCGCAGGCTTTAAATATTTTTTTCCAAATATAAGAAATATTGATTAGAAATATGCAACGTCTGCTATTCAGCCAAATAATTCCACTTGAAATTGCTGAAAATTAAATATTTTGTTGGAGTAAATTTGGAGTAAAAGTTGTTTTTTTGGTGTAATTGAAAGGGAAGTGGGTGAGGAGGGGAGAAAAAAGGGAAGGGGGTTGAGGGGAAATTTTGACTTAGAATTGTTTGTCAGAATCACATATCCTTTTCCCTGAGAAATATGGAAGTTTTGAGAGAGCAAAAATCTTTTAAATTCATTCTTTATTATTAAACTTAAAACTTGTTCTACTGATTGCAAGAAATCTTTCCTATTGAAAAATTTAAATTCATCCTCATTGATGATAAACAAAATAAGCTCATTTGTAGATAAAACTATTGGTTGAAAAGTGTGATCACTGCTTGTTTGGAACCAAATAATACCAAATAGAGTACGCAAAGTTTTTAAGGACGATTTCAACTTCATATGCCTTATTGTCCGTAACGTATGGACGCAAGGACCTATCCAATTTGTGGAAAAGGTTTTTTATAAATAAGAAAATATTTAAGTACTTATCAATGCTCTACTTTTACTTATAAAGAGACCAGTAGGTTGTGGGTAAATTCCGTAAAGGTGTGAGTTTTAAGGCTTGAAAACAGTTGTAGATCAATGATATTCTCTAAATATGTTTATTCCTTATAGAATAGAATCATAGACAAAAAGTTTTTTTAAGTTAACAATACCTGAAAATTGTTAAAAAAAACTTAAATTTTCACTGAACGCTTTGCTAATGTCAAGATGACAAAAATTAATTTTTAACATATAATACAAAGAATTACCATGGACAATCAAATAATGTTTTTAAAAATTAATATCTTTGAAATAATTGGCATTATTTGTAATTTCTGAAGCTCTTTCCAATAATTTTTTATAACAATTTTTTAACTTAAAAAAATTTTGATTGTCCAAAGTTCTTTAGAATATACATATTCAGTGAATATTATCGTTCTACTACTGTTTTTAGCCCAAAAACTCATACTTTTACGGAATTTACCCGCAACCTACTGGTCTCTTTATGCTTAAACGATATAAAAATATACATGTTCTTATTAAAATATCTCTTAAATTCATTTTATAATTCTAAAAACAAAATATTGGTATTTCTTTTAACATATATATAATAAGTGTTTTCGTGTTTTTTTTTGTTTGTTTTTAATATACAATATATATTATATAAACTACATATGCTAAAAATTTAATTTTATTTAAGGTTCAGCTCAAAAACGGCCGAATTCGTTAAATCTAGAAAATGTTCGGTCTCCAAACTCACCAGCTGCCAATAGGAAAGATAAAAAGGTAATTTATATTTTCCTGTCATTCTTCTCGAAATGTTTTAATCAAGCTGACAGATCTATGATATTATAGACGTCCGTCAAGACAGTTACAAACGTTTTTGGGTTAGTTTTCATTAATTTTGAGGTCATTTAAGAGGGTTGCTGTTTACTAATATTCAAGTTGTTTAACCTGTAAGTTTAGGAAATAATGTTTTTATATTTTACACGAAAGGACAGTAGGCTTTTTTATTTCATGGAAACTAATCTTGGTTTTGTTAATTCGAGCTAGTTTTCTAGTTTAAAGAATAAAACAATTTGATTTTATTAAAATTTTAAAATTGATGTTTTTAGACTGGCAAAGGGTCGCAGAAAGAATTGTTACAAACATTCGATATGAAGGGCAGTTCGGCCGACAGAGTTTTTATAAACCAGGTTAGTGTGTAGAAGCTGCGCAGCTACTATATAATTGAGGTTTATCCACCTGAATGTCCGTTGTTAAAAAGAATGTAGATTTTTTACACCACATTCAATCTTCAATTAACTGAATCTTACATATGAACCCCAGGATAAGATAATGGACGATAAATTGATATAGAACCCCGATGATGATGGACAAAGTTACCAATTTTTGGGGTTCATATTAAGGAGGTTAAGAAGGGAAGAATATAATGGTAGACGGCTGAATAAAAATAATCCTACAGCAGTAAGATTAGTGCCAGTCAAATGCTGTTTTAAGTCTAAAGAACTAAACACACCTTTTTTTTATTTTCAGGATTTTACTCAATTTGTGACAATAGACGACGCTGGAATATTATATATTCTCAATGAATACAGACCAAACACAGAAATCACCAAATTCTTCCCAAATAACCTTTCTTAGCTTATATCTTTTATTGATAGTTTTTTTGCATCTTGTACTTTTTGGTTAATATATTGAACTTGACTTTTTAAAAGTAAACTTAGGCTTTCAAAACTTTATATGGTCTTCAGAAATATTTCAATTTATTTCAAATTTTGTATTTTTTAAAAAGTTTAATGATTTCAATTGATAGTTAATCAATACATTTAAAAAAAAAATATTGGATTCATGGACATTTATTATATGTATTTCTTTTATATGGATGATGTCATTCATGCTAAATGTTTGTTAATATTTAATATTCAAACAAAGTTCCTTGTTGAACACTTGTAACTCCTCCCTCTTCTTATTTTTTAAATAGGGTTAGGGGACGGGGCTATTTTTTCGTTTTTTTTGTTTTAAGTTTATGTCAAGTAAATTCAAATTTTATTGGGTATTAGGTAGCACCACAGGGTTTTGGCACAGTTAGGTATAAGCTCCGCAGGGTTTGGCCCCAAGAAGGGGTCAGGAATAGAAAAAATCTATATCCCCTTTTCAATTTGTTCCAAAAATAAGGTAGGTGGGTTATAAGTGCTCAACAGGTAATTTATGTGTAAGCACCTGATATTTATTTATTTATGTCGCAAGTAACCTTTAATTATCTTTATTCCAATGATATTATATACACATGTGTAAAGGTCAAATACCCATAGAAAATTGTAGATTGAAGGTAGGTAGATTATTTTGCTCAAACTCAATTCCCATAGAAAAAGTATTGTAGATTGTATATAGGTAGATTATATTGGTCAAACTCATTTTCCACAGAAAACATATGTAGATTGTAGGTAGGTAGATTATTTTTCTCAAACTCAATTCCCAAAAAAAAACTTTTCTAGATTTTGGGTAGGTATGCCATCTTGTTATTTCTATAATCATAATAAATCTAAAAACGTACCATAACAACTTTCTGTCAAAAAAAGACATTTTCAGGTTCAAATAGTTTTAGAGCAGCTACTTAACATCTAGGATATGTTGGTCTGTACGCCTGCCGTACGTAAAATTTAGTTTTTGTACCTATTCATTTTTTGTAATATTTGTACCGCTCATTATAGACATGATTGATTTGTAAATTTTTATGTAGCTTAATTTTTGGAGGATTCTAAAATAAGTTAATTATGTGCCATAAACTAGTCTTTGTTTATAATCGGATTTTAAGATTTTAGAACATAGAATGCTAAGCATTTATTGAACTGAATGAATGAAATGTGATGTATTTTGGTCAACTAATTAAATTTTTTTCTTCTATGTTATGGCTGCATAATCGTACTTTCCCTTTAATAGAATACTTTGAGTATTCTATATTAATCCATGATGAGGTTAATGTCAACACTAGTTAAGTATTCAATATAAAATTGAAATAACATTTACCTATATCAGCTTAAGTGGTACAACTCTTATTTTATGTTTTTACCCTGCTACACGAAAAAAAATCTTTTATCAAAAGTTGTTTCAAACATCATGAATAAATTTTTTTTCTTCAGTTTACTGGACTGATGATAAATATATCTACTCCTTCAGTAGATTAAAAATAATGGTTAAAAAGTTTGGACACTTTTTAAATTAACTAACCAAGTTTTAATAAAGGGACCCACAGTTTTGAGCCAATTAATAGGGTAATTTGTTCATAAAATTTTGTTTACCAGTGTAATAAACAGAATGACCCTCCCTGTTTTTTTCACGAGTTCTTTTTAACAGATACTTACTCCTTTGTTGATTTGTTAGCGGCTGCGCTTATAGCATATATGTATCTAGTATTGAAGTGTAGAAAAATAGCCTAAAACCATATCCAGACTTATCTATAAAAATAAAACCATCACAGGACCTATAAGAAGCTTCACTGTAACGGAGAACCATATCGGTTCAGCGGTTAGCGAGATCTTACATAAAGTTATTTGATAAGAGCTTAACATAGGTCCCGGGACAGTATCAGGCTATTAATTTTAGTTTTATTTATTTGGATGATTTAGGCTTTTTAACCCCTTTCTACCACTTTAGATACAGAGCCCCCTAGATGCTTGGGGCGCATTCATTTGTAGTTAATGATGAGCCAATTTTAGAAAACTATTTATGTGATTAATTTTCACAATAGACGTTTTGAATAGTGTATTTGAAGAAAACTTATTGTACCTTAGTAAAATTAGTGTGATAAAAATCAAAATAGAAGAAATGCTGTATTTTTTAATACGTGACTCTTTATGATGTAATTATTTATTTTAAGATATGTATAATGAAGGAAAAATAAACTATTGAAATAAAAGATATTTTTATTTATAGGTGATTTTCAGAAAATAATAGGTCACAATGACAATAACTGGTAATGTTATGGTTTTAGGCCATTTTTCGTATTTTATGTTCTTTCAAGGTCAGATATATTCCAATTAAAAAATATATTTCCATAAAAAATATTGTCTTTTATTGCTGCGCCTTTTTGCTTTCAACTTTTCAAATAATTCCGTTTTAGGATCTCGAAAATAGATGTTCAGTTTTGCATTTCAGGGAATATATTAACTGGTCCCGTTATGGTTATTTTTCTAAGTATGCATTGCACGCCACCTGTGGAAAGGTTACTTTGACTGTAATTCATAGTATCTCTTATAAGCTGACTTAAAAACTTTGATTACTTCTACTACACTTTGATTGGTAGGTAGAAACCAGCATTGTCTTTTCTACTAAAAAATTGTAATCTACATAAGGGCAATTATGTTTTAATTAATTGGGGTGAAGTAGGTAAATCAATTTATCGTTAATTATCTTATCCCCTAAGATCCCTGATATTTAGCATATAATGTTATAACATCTTTTAATTTTTATAGAAAAAAAAACAAAAATAATGAGGATAACAAACTATTTTCACGAATAATCCGCGTGGATTTTTCTCTGCGGAGTGTCCAATCACTTCTACTAAATGTATTAAATTATAAAAATATTCAAGTGTGACTTCACAGCCGATTAATATCCGTTCTATTAAAGCCAGCTTATACCAACAACGAAATTAATTCGGATAAAATACGAAACCTAATATTGTTTTTCAGCTGTCGTTGGGGGGCAACACAAAACAAAATTGACGACTTCTTCATCTGCCCCCCAAATATTATTTTAGATTTATTTCGCTTGTTGGTTATACCTTATTCCTGGATTAGAAATGGTTCTGTGCCATTCTGAAAAAAAATAATGTATCTTATCATATTATGGAAATCTGTCTATAATAAGATGCGATAGGACGTGATGTAAAATTGTAATAATAATATATAATCCTAGAGTTATTGGTCTAATGATAATAAAAAAAGCAGAAATTATTAAATACTTCCTTCAATTAAAAGTATCTTTTTAGATTACCATTTTATTATACAATGTCTAGAAATGTTAGGTTCATATCCCTGTGGAGTTCTCCTATTTCTTACGTCATGACCTAACCTAACTACTTAAATAACTATTCCTTTATTCTCATACTAATCCTACGTACTATGTGTTAGTGTTTATCTTATTAACAAGTATTTATTATTTTATATCTATCCAGGAAAGGAAGAGATTTTTAATTTTACTGGAAACAAAAGTTTGAAACACAAATTCTCTCATTCATTGCATGGTTTAACTTTATAACTACAGTTTATACCTGTCTTGGATAGGTAATTGAAAACTTCCATGAAAATTGTTAATTGATTGTGTCCAGAGCTGGATCTTTAAATCGTTTAGTGGTGCGCTGAATCGGGGAGATCCAGCTCACCCCGGTTTGGCGCGGCAATGTCACTCGTTGAGTGCTATTGCCGCGCCAGTACCGCACCACTGGGCGCTCTATTTCGCCCATTCCATTTTCATTTAATGATTGAAATCTAATAATATCTAGGTGCGCCAAACTGGATCGCCCCGATTCAGCGCACCACTAAATGATTTAAAGATCCAGCTCAGCCCTTTACGAGATCATAGCAGACATAAACACAACATAATATGTTTTATTTTGAAATAGTTTTTTTTCAGTATAGCTTGGAAACCGATTAATATCCGTTGAATATGAACCGGTTCTCAGCCATACCGAAAAACCATGTATAGTATCTTATTAAAGTAAATTTTCTTTGAGTATCAAAATAAAATCATAAAATAATATCAGTTTTGTCAGCCCGTTACTTCGCCCCCTCCCCCGGGGATAACAAAACTGGTTTAAACTTATAATTTTTCATTTTAATATCCGCGAAAAGCTGTCTACTATACGATGCGATAATAACAATTCCCTGTATTTTTGTAAATCTCTCTAAGTTCAACCTACACATCAACGCCTTTCAAGAACTCTTCATTATATCATAATTCTAAGAGATTCTATAGTTATGGTCTATCCGTCTCATCATATTGTATTTTCTCTCCATTTGTAACTCGTTCTGGTCGTTTTGTTATATGCTACAATTCTTGCCAAAGGTATATTATTAACCAGGTGTCTTAAGAGATATGACAATAAATTGTAGCACATACCAACTGATTATTAAGAAATTAACTCCTTCAGTATATTGAAATTATTGGTTGAAACGTGTGAACACTGATAGTTTTGAACAAACCAATAAAAATTTAACAAAAGTAGCCAATGAAAAAGTTAATGCGGTTGCAAAACTTTGGGTACCAGTGTAAAAATAGCTTCAGTTTTGAGAGCCAGGTTTAAGTAAAATCTATTTTTAGGATTAAATGTAAAAAGTTTTTCGTTACGTTTAATACAATAATAACTTTTAATGTTATATACAGGAGGGTTCTAAGAAGGTGCACCAATCGGACAAGCCGTTAACCTGATTTTTGCTTAATAAGACTATTTACTACGTTATAATATAGTAATATTTCCTATAAAAATCTACATATTGATCTAAATCCTTCTGAGGTTAGGAAGTTTTGAAAATACTGTCGTTAAAGTTGAATATTTCTTTACTGGTCCCAAAGTTGGTAGGTCATTCATTTGTCATCTTCGCTTTTCTTGATCTTGTCATACTTGTTTTAGCCCTATTTTTTATAAATCTTTTACATGATTAAAGTCATGTTTAGCCCAGGGTTCTTAAGGAATAAGACAATAGACTTCAAATTAGTGTACATATCTCCACAGATGACAAACAAAATGACCCTGTCTATACAACTTAGGTTACCAGTAGAATTTACAGTCAATCTTTCCTTCCTCTCTGTGTACAGTCGTAATAAATATACAATTTAATTTTAGTAAAGCCAAGCTTTTCTATAATTGGGGTCTGTACGTCCGTACGACACTGTTAGCTCTTTTCGTTTGGTACGATTTAGAGAGCGTTATAACATTTTTTTACCAGAAAGTCCCTACGTCCATTTAAAATATGTTGATTTTTTTACTTTTTTAACAACCACTTTTTGTATGATATAATTTTCCAATTCATCTGATTTTTTAAGCAAGTTTATATTTACTGTGTTGTTTATATCTTTGAGTTAATGCTCTGTTGATCTTATTTTGACACTCTACAAGTTTTTAGAGCTTCGCTTTTATGGATGTTTGCATCCTTGTTTAAGATGATCCTTACGAAAGAGTGGAAAATAATAATATCCAGGATTAAAACATTTTTAAGTCAAATTTTCCTTTTTTCTTTGTTATTTTTTTTGATTTATTATTCAGCCAAGTTCAAGTTATAGAGTAACTTCGGAAAATAAAAAAACACGTTTTGAAATTGCTACATACATATATTTATATATTTTATTATGGTTTAAAGAATAAACAAAAATTTCTATTTTAAATTGATATAGTACGATTTATGGTTATTTCAACTTATGAAAAAAAATTAAACTTAAGTTTTTATTAAATTTTAAGTTTATCTTTCTGTAGGAATATTTTTGTCTATGGCAATTGTAATTTATATAATCAAAATATCAAATTTACATGTTATCAAACGCTTTGGTTTAGTCTAACTAACACTAATTAAAATTTTACTTGTTTTTATACTTTTTTTTTAGGTATTTTGTCTGATGAATAAAAATTTACTAATAATATTAATAGTCAGTATGAATAATTAGAGAAAAATTCCAGCCTCCTTACACATCTAATAATTTAGGGAGTGGGGACAAAAGTTTTTTAAAAAGGTCATTTTACAGAATAATAATATCAATAATAATATATGAAGATTTGTTTTATCAAGTTTGGCCAATATAAGATTTTTTTCTATCCCATTTAAAGCAGGTTCTATTTATATAATATGGTCTTTTAATTACAAACTTTTGTCTCCAATCAAAATATGCACGGCACACAATTTACAACATATGTACAAATTTATTCTTGTTTTTATACCATAGATAAAATATTTTATATAAGGATAGATGTGCTATCTTAGTACATACATATATATTTTAGCTATAGAAAATAAGAAAATGAAGATGAAATGGGCTTTTTTAATATCTAAAGCCAGAAGGTTAAATTTTAGAACAATAAAGTGAAAAGTAATATGTTTGAAACGTATTGAATAGTTTATAAAAAAAAATTTAAAAGATAACTTTGTTTTAAAAAACTTAAGTATTAAAAAATCTATTGTTATTTTTAGAATAAAAAACAGAGAATGTTTTACTTTGTATTAAAGCTGAAGTTTTAAGGGTTCATGTGGAAATCTTGATTAAGTTTTGTTTAATTTTTAATTGTGGATTGTTTTTATTTTAAAGGTGTGCTTTTAATGATTTTAATGACTTACTAAAAGTAAATATATTTTATGTTAAAAGTTATTTTAATTTAGAATCCTGCGAGCATGTAGAACCTTATTCTGTTCTGTCTTCTTATGGCCTGGCAGGGTACAAAACTATTGATAGATGAAAGACAAATGGTATTAACGTCCAGCTTACAGCTTGGAAGATGTTTGTTCTGTTTTTGGCCACATTTAGCCGTTGAATATGGTTCACAATGGTATCTATGTCTAAGAGGAGGTTGACTATAGTTTTCTGGCACCACATTACCGTACAAAATAGGACTACACGACAAGGAAGGGTCGTGCAATCAAAGAGTTTGTTGTCTGTTTTAAGGAAAAAGACCATATTATCCTGTTGTGACGTCATAAATTTCGGGAAAGGGAAAAGAGAACCCCATTTCTCCCAAAGAGATTTTCTTCCCCCTTTTCTTTTTCTATCCTGAAATTTATGACGTCACAACAGGACAATATGGGCTTAATCGTGTTGAGTAATTTTCTGGAAGGTTAAATACTAATCTAAACATTTAAAATACTTTATAAAAACTATCCTTTTTTAAAGACGAATATTTGATTTGTTACTAATAGGATATCTGATCCACTATCTATAGTTTTATATGCCTAGCAGAATTGTTTCAGGAATTTTGGAGAACAAGGTCTGTCTGTGCAGCACATCCTGTTATTTGATTATCCAATGTTTATCTTATTTTCATCTAGTAGACATTGGATTTGAATAAATGTAAACCTATTTTGGTTTAATATAAGATTTTTTGCCTCTTATGTTGATTTTGTGAAAGGTACAATTACAAAAATTTCAAACATTTCATATGTCAAAAACAAACTTTTAGTAAATCAAATTTAGATCCATCCATCCATTCGGCCTCGGGTGCCATCCTAAGTCCAGGTGCATTTTTAAATGTGGATAAAAAATACTATTCAATTACACATTCATTTTGCCTTTCTTGCTTCAAACACAAAGTAACTTGCTTAAGCTAAATTTTGACCCCAAAAAAGCCGTCGACAGGTATACCTGACACCAAATTTACCTTGTAACAGAACCCCCTTTTTTTAGGAGGAGTGGGGAGCGAGAGACAAACATCCTATTGCACTTGTCATATTTATGTAGAAAGTAAAAGTAAACATTGCAATTCCTGGCAAGTCCATAGGGTCTGTTGCTTCCAACGTATTCTGCTATCTGAGTCCTGAAAGTAACCCAAATTCAAAAAAATATTTGATAACTGTACTATATAAAGTAGTAAATTGTACTTAAGTAATAAAGGAGGGGAAGAATTTTCATTGTAAATTAGACTTATACCCAAAAAATTTTACGAACACATTATCTCGTTCTATGATATACATATTTTGATAAATTTGTAGCGTCGAGTAGTGATAAAAAATTGTCGTCTATAGAATTGATATACAAAATTACCAACATTTTATTTTCAATGTATTATCCACTGTGTGTAGGGCAACAAAGTTTGCAGATGGAAACTAATAAAAGAACAAAATAATTTGAAATAATTTAGGCTCTCGGGTTATGAAAAAATGTATTACCTCATGCCAGAGCGTTTTTGAGTTAGGTCACCAAATTGTCTGATTTCCTCAAATAGTCCCTGAAGTCCTAAATATATATTTTTTACTTTTTTTACACACTACTCATGAACACATACATATCAATTTAAGTAAAATTTGGATAGCTTTATGTTTTTAGATATGTATGGAAGTGTTCAGAGAAATAATACTTATTTTAACATAATGTATCTATCTATCTATGTATCTATACCTAGAGAATATCCAGGTATAGTAACATTTCGTAACATTGCACCTTATGGGGCGATTCTTCGTATTTTTCACAGTAGCTTTTCTCCTATTTCTAGCCCCTGCGGGGGGCTCTAACCCTGCGGGGCCAATTACCTAACCCTGTGGGG
>LS042438.1:3910-17537 GCA_900241095.1 Acartia tonsa | reverse complement strand
AAATTGACATCTCCATTTAAATGGGCGGCAATTCTATATCAACCCCCCCCCCTTCCCAAAAAAATTTACCCCCCCCCCCCCCCCGACCGATTAAGGTGCGGCAAGGGGCCCGACTGTAAGGGGTTAAATGTTTTTTTTTTATTTCAAATATTTAACTTGAGTAATAATTTTTATGTTGCGTTCAAGTCTCTAGGCGAATATTTTTTTTTCTCGATTTTTTTGGTGATTTCTCTTGGAAGGTTGGTGGTGGAACCCTTCCCCAAAATATTTATAAACCTTCCCAGGACCTATGAGAAGCTGACCTGTTAAGGAGAACCCGATTGTTTCAGAGATCCTTCAGTAAAAACACAGACAAATAGACATCCTGTTACTTTATTATAAGGATACATAGACTTTATCAATTTGCTAAGTTATATTTTTGTATATATTTTATAAAACTACGGTCACGGGTTAATAAACATGAAAGGTTTTGTGATTCTTATTTTATTATTTATTTTTAAGCACTTACCATCTCCCGTTTGTCCATATTTTCGGCCAAGTTTTTTTGGCTTTACTTCTTATGGAGTTTTTTCTGAATGGTTATGAACTTATGTTAATAGTAATAAACACTAATTAACCCCCTGGATCAAAAGGATAAGTGATAAAGTAACAATAGCCAATAAATTGAAGTACATCCCCGATGATGATAAAGAAAATCACTACTTATGTAATTACAATTAGTGGTTGAAACTTAAATCAATGAACCAACCAATCAAAATTCACTGAAGTCCCCAAGGTTGTTAGCCAACTAATTAGAAAACATTATTATAAGACTTTGGGGACTATTGTAATAATAAACAGCCCAATAACCTCTCACTCCCTGAAATGTAACGCTTTTGAAATAAAATAGAAATAACCTTCCCCACCCTTCTTTCCCTTGTTATTTCTAATTTCAATAATTAAGATTTTATCTACATTTTTTATTTCATTTTTATTTTATAAAATAGATATAATTATGTATACTTAATATGTTTATCTAAATTGGATGAAAACGAGGTTGTGTGATTTTTAAAAAAATGATCAACTAAACTTTTTAACATACAAGGTTTGGTGATTATTTCAAAACAATACAATCTGCCTATTTATTTGATTGTTAGAATATAACAATATAAAGTCAATTCTTAAAATATTAATATATATATTTAAGTAAATTTTGGGATAGATTTATTCGAAATTTTTTTTTTGAAATTTATAATTGATGTTAAATTTATTTTTTGTAATGTTTTGCTAATTATAGAAAAAATATATGCATACCGTTAGAGCCGCTATGAACTCTAGTTTTTGGAAATATAAAAACGATTCCTGTGTTACACATAGTTTTAGAACTACTTTTTTAAATGTCCCAACTGACTTAAAAAACAACAGTTTCATTTTTCAACCTTTCTTACAATTTTTTTTCTTTTCAATGTAGCTCCTAAACTACAAATTGGACAAAAATGGTACTTATATTTCCAAAAACTAGAGATAATGACTATTCTAACAATATACATAGCATTGTTTCTACCATTAACATAAGCCGCGTAGTTTTAATTTTAAAAATGTACGCGGTTTTGCACATCTTTATTTTAATCCATAATAATTTACTCTCAAGTCAAGTTTTAAGTAAGTAGGAACATTTTACCACGTAGCTACTAAACTATAAGTAGCTCAGGAATTTTTATTATATTTTTAAAACCTTCTTTTCTTTTTTCTACCATTAACACAAGCCGCGCAAGTAGAATTTTCAAAAAGATATGTATGAATACTTTAATCTTTAATGATTTATTAGCAAGTAAAGTTGTAAGTCAGTTGGGACATTTTAAAACGTTCATCCTAAACTATTCGCAGCGCAGGAATGGTTCTTATATTTAAAAAAATTTGAGCTTACAGCGGTTTTAATGGTAAATATAACTTTTTTCTACCATAAACACAAGCCGCGCAAATTGAATTTGAAAAAGGGAGGAATAGGTTGTGCTAAAAATCTGTAAAAGTTTGTGAGTTTTAAGGTAAAAACAGTAGTAGAACGATAAAAATTTATGTTAACTTTTTAAAAAATTTGTTGTCTAGTTAATTTACATTATGCTGACAAGATAATATGCTAAAAAATTAAAAATCTGCTTGTAGTTAGGTAGTTAGGACCAAAAAAACTAAGGTCATTGTTTCACCAATTTTAGAGTTGCTATGCTCAACAATTTTTATTTCAATTCTAAAATGTATAAATTTTCTATAATAGCTAGTCGTTGCAGACACGGACTTAACCTAATTATAGATAGAAGCATTGCTTTAAAAAATTAAGTAATGTTTAAAAAAAAATCTTCTAAACTTTTTGAAAAAATCTACGAATTGATTTTGGTATCTTTCAGAATTAATAGAATATTCTTCTACTACAAATTGTTTGGGTCATGTGAAGGAAACGAAGTTGCGGGTTTTGTCATATTTTCACAGTAGCCTTTCTCCTATTTCTAGCCCCTGCGGGGCAATCACCTAATCTAATCTAACCTTTTGAAAGCTTCTGTGAAAATACGACGAAATCCGCAACTTTGTTTCCTCCACATGACCCGACTTGTTACTGATAAGAATTGGCATGAAAACGAACCAACTTGACTAGAAATGTGACATCTAAATTTTTTCACTACACAAAATCCAAGCTTATGAAAAATAACCTGTTTTTTGACCATCCTTAGTAGGCCAACAGATGGTGTAAGCCCACCTTCACTAAGGGAGCTACAAAGTTCTATTCTAGATGCTCCACCACGATGAGCTTCTAGGGCAGAGGCTATATTATCAATGCATACTTCCATTTTTAAAGTCTTGGATGTATTCTTCTCTGGAATTAAAAACATTTAAATTTAACAAGAATATAATTTCACACATTGAATAACTAAACCACAGAATAAGACACATAGAATTTAATAGATTTAAAATTAATCATGTTTCAGTAAGTGTTGATTGGAATAAAAGATCAGCTGACCACAGAACAGATTGAGTTCTCCATTAGAGAAGCATTAAATATGTCACCGTAGTTTTATTTATTCAATTTCATTTCAATTAAAGAGCCTCTAGGTGCTATGGGCACAGTCATAAGTCCAACAAAAAGAATATAATCACTTTTAAACATGCTAGGACAAACATATTAATTATCCAATTTATCTATAAAGAAGCTACACTAAAATTTTAAGTAATAATATCAAAGTATGAGAAAAAAGTGAAATAAAATATCTGAAGATATAGTTTTGATAATATAATTTTGATTTAAACAACATAATTACGTATAATTTACCTCCTAGCAGCTCTTTATCTCATCTTATGACACAAGACAAATGATTTGTTATATAACATCAATATATTATCATACATGTATACAAAAACAAATAATTCGTCTGCTAACTTTATTCTTTACAGGGTTGCAAACTTTTTATAATTATATATTTTTAAATAATTTCTATTGATAAAAAAGAACGTGTCCTAACTTTTGTGATTTTTTAAACACAGCTAGTTGGTGCTTTTAGAAAGTAGTAGATGTAAAATAATCCATATAATTTAGATATGCAATCGTTTTTTGAAGACCTCTTATTTTTGAAGTAATTTAAGTTTTTTTAAAATAAATTTGGTTTTAACGCAACAAAAAAGTATAAACTTGTCATTTTAAACAAAAACAGTAAGATCTTTAATTTGACACCTTATTTTTTAAAAATTCTGTTGAGTAATTATTGAAAAAATCTTTTTTGTTGAAGCCCGGTGAATCAAAACTTTGATCTTTGTGAGCTCGTCACAAAAGTTAGGACACGTTCTTTGAATCATTAAAGTTTGATACTATATTAGAATGTAAGTATAATAATAAAATTTTAAAATACAAATAAAAAGTTGACAACCTAAAATACAAAACGCGGCATTCAAAGAAAACCAAAACAAACAGACGGTAAATTTTAATGAAATAATATGAAAGTTTGAAAAGTTGATAACAATAACAGGTTATTAATATATATTTAATTATTAATGTTAATAACCTTCATGGCAGGTTAATGATTACAATCTTACAAGTATAATTTTACGATTTTGTGTATGTTAAATGTTTGTAAGTTCCAAAACCGGCAATATATGACAAGTTTTTTTTATATGATCGATTATATATAGCTAGGTTAACGTATTTAAATATTAGCTACCAAAGGCAGAGCATCACAGCTAAAAGTAGACTTTGTGTGAAATTAATTTTTATATATCTGAATATTAGCAAAATTTACACTTTACTAAAAACTTGTTAACAACATTATTACCTAATTGTTTTATTCTCAACTGTCTTGCGAAATTTATTTTAAAGAATAGATTTACGGAAATCAGTCCTTAAACTACTTAAAAAATAATATGCATAGTTATTGCAAAAACATTAGAAAAATTTTGTAATGCTTGAAATACCAAGTACTCGCTATACATTGATTTGTAAATTTATTCGCTGCCGGTTCACTTGTTATGAATCGGAACTGCGTTTGCAGCAATAAGTTTATAAAATAGCATGTACTGTACACATGGCTATAATGAGAATTAGTTGCGATGATCAGAGACATCAAGAGGTATAAAAAGTAATAAAATGTATAATCCATTTATTCACAGGGTAAAATTTTCAATCTCAAAATTAAACAGAGAACAAAAGTAAGTTAGATTGTTTGATTTGTGTAATTCTTTTTCTGCTTAGAGAGATTTTTAAAGAATTAAAAAGCTAGGTATTCTTCTATACATGCCCAGAGCAGTTGGTGATAGGTCAACTAATTCTATCAATCCAAATATATAATTGTACACTTATGATTGTAAGGGTATTAATTGCAAAATCAACCATATGGTTGTTGAGGACACGAACCATCTTCCTAAAATAAATAAGAAAGCGAACTAACCTTTCATACATAAACAATTCTAGGAAGGAATAGAATTTTTTCTCCATAAATTTTATCACTCAGTTTAAAATTAACTCTTATCTTTTATTCACAACTTTTGTTTGAGGTAAGCACATGGAAGGATTAATCATCAGAGCTTAGGAGTTAGTTAAAAAAAGATAAACAATTGAATATTTTAAAAAGTAGTTGAACACATGGCAGTACACGTGTGTAGTGATTAGACAGGAGCAAAAAAGTAAATTTCCGAGTGCGTGATTTTACACATGGAAATTAGCCTGACTTTAAGGATAGGTAGATTTGGACAATGCAATCCTTTTTTGTCTGTATCTTTAATTTTCGATAACCCTTTGAGTTCTCCATTATTAAAAAACATTACATATGTCTTGGATTTGTTTTAGGCTATTTTTATGCTCTCCCTCTCTCTTCAATTACAGAGCTCCTTGATGCTAGAGTTATAAATTGTATTTCTTCGAAATTTTTTCAAAGTTACCTATGGTTTAAATATTTGTTTTTAAATTGTCTCTGCGATTGAAATATCATTTTCTTGATATTAATGATTTTAGTCATGGATAGATGTTATGTATTTTTGGGAGGGTAGGTAAATACAACGAGAAAAATTGCATTTGATTTTAAAAAGAAGAAAAAAGAGAGGTTAACCTTATAGTCATATTCTGTTATTGAAAATCTCAGCTCTAGAGATTTTCTGTCCGAATTTACCTTCCAATTTAAATTTATTTAAACAGTTATTATCTAATCCATTGTTTGTTAATTTTAGGTTAATTGTTTGACTATTGTATATTATTGTTTAACCTTTTCGTAACAAAAATATATTTTCTTAAAGATAAGGTAATATTTGACCTTAAATATGATTTAATAAATTTCCCAAATTTATCTTTGTACATTGTTAGGCATATATAAATAGGTAATGAATAAGCGTAAAATATTTTCAATAAAAACTTCTGAACGTCATAATTGTATTTTTCAGATTAATTAAAAATGACAAAAATGTGAACAAGCCGAAACAAATTCATTTTTTTCCAACTTAAATAATCTAACATCACAAAATCTAAAAATGGTTACAAAAAAGAAAAACAAAGACTCAGGGGACGCTTCTCTTCAAAGTGCTGCATCCTCCACGCCTAAAATGAAATTCTACTTATGTGATATATCTGGCCTGCCCCCCAGATGGCAGTCATGGTTGGTCCGTATGCAGTCTGGTTGCCTTCTCATATCAGCCTTTACTATTATGTAAGTAAATAAGAAATAATCGAGTTATACAGTAGATACGCTTCTAAAATTATAATCTAATTTGAATGAACAAGGGCAGTCATGCCCAAAAGTAGCGAAACAATAGAAACTAATACAATAATTTAATGAAATAAGAACATATGCATATAATTAAAATATTTAAAATATACTTGTTGCTGCACCCCTTGTTTCTAGGGGAGGTTGGTTGATTTTAAGAAAATGGCCTAAAATCACCAATAGAGATTGATAAAGCATCCTGAAAACTAAAAGTATAACCAATTCGGGTATTAGATGAGAAATTCAAATCATGTACCTGATTAGGGTTTTTTAAAAATCAAAATCAGTCAAAAAACAATTGAAATACAAATATTAAAGGCGTGTGGACTTTTTAATAGAATAACATAAGATATGAATCAGAATAAACTACCTAGTTTGATATTAGCATATTTACTTTAGATTTATTTGTTTTTTGTAGCGTTCAAATGGGCGTGCTTGGTTTAATGCTACTTACCTACACAGTACAAATCACCTCTTTCCACGAAGCTATGGAGTTGGGTATTCAATTTACACAGGTACAAACTCAAAAATTAGTATTGCTTTATGCCTACCTACTTGTAATGGAAGAATTGCCTTGCATATTGCTTAGAGAATGGTCTGGCTACTGATTTTTGTTTGATTTTGCTTGTTGACTTTAAATGTTTATCTTCATAAAAAATCACAGGGGATGTAAGTATATTTACGTTTGATTTAGGATAATGTTACTTCTGAGAAATTAAAGAAGTGTAAAATTTTTAGAACGTAAATTTCTATAAACTTATTACTTTCAGAGCGAAGATCTACGAGTTTGGTCTTGGCAGATGTTGTTTCTTGCAAACTTTTACTGGCTAGATCCCGTACTCACAAACTACATTCCAGCAGAAATAGGTGCAAAAATTATTTCATTTTCTTTTTTAATATTATATACCTACCTACGTAGTCTTTGGACGAAAAAAATATTTTTGATAAATAATTCTTGATGTAACAACTGTCGAAGTTCATTATTTCTGTCTGTTTTCAGACAGCCTGTAACGCTATGGGGAATATGTGATTTTCTCGGCTGCTATTAAATAAAGACAGCTGAAATTTTATTGAAGATTCCTATGACATATGCAGCACATCTTATCTAAACATTATCTTGTCCGTAAGTCTGCCGGTAATACTTAAAAATATGTAAAGGTTATGTTTAAGGTTTAGTGATTTTCTTGGAGTTTTCGCAAATTATTTATCTTTTTTTCTTTGTTATGATAACTGAACATCTGCTTTATTACTTACTTTGTCTGCTTGTCGTCCATTCTATGGTTTTTTTGCTTCGCTACTTATAGATGTTGTCATGCTTGTTAAAAGCGAAGCTTTTCTATAATTAGGGTCGGTCCGTCCGTCCATACGTACCAGACGGATAGCCTTTTTCGTTAATTTAGGCATGTTAGAATTGTCCTATCAATTTCAAACTTTGCATGGTTAAAATATTATAAGCGAAGCAACTCTATAATTAAATCCTAAAAATTAAGTATGTCCATAAACATTATCCTGTATTAGGCAGTTACAATTTTGCTTTGACTCTTATATATTTATATTCTGATTATTCAGTTCTGACACTATACAAGTGTTAATGTCCGTTTGTCCTACCGTTTCAGTGCTTCGCTTTTATGTTGTCATCCTTGTTTTTTAGAAACTTCTTTCATGGATAATTTAATATTTGATAAAAAATAAGTCTTCCAAATAGGTTTCTTTTTCTATAAGCGAAGTATAATACTTCAATGAATAATTTTTGGGGGCATTTTATATTATAGTATTTTTATCAGGGCTCTGCAGCCGCGTCTCAGCCGCCTGTAGGCCTAAGGGAAATTAACCTTTCACAATTTAAAAAAATCAGGAACTCTTAAACTGACCCAAATAGGACAATTCCCACTTTTGAAAAAAATTAAAATCGTCCTAACGGGTTTAAATTTGATGCTTAGTCGCAGCTGCCGAGCCCTGATTTTAATAATGTCATGTTTCTGAACTTCAACATGGTGAAATTCGTGGTCGATACCATACAATCTCCTTGTTTGTTATGTTTTATAAATGTAAAATATTTTGTGTATTCAAAAATGTTGGCTTACCCACGACGTTTATGCAATGTAACTAAGTAAGAAGGTTCTAAAGCCAGTCCTAGTGACAAAGCAAAAAAATTTAAATATGAAAAAGCAACTTTGAAGAAGTTGATAAAAAGCATTAAGTTATGCTTGAACATATAAAATAGATTTCATCCTATCCTATTATATAAAGTAGTAAGCTTTTTTGTCTGTAGCGAAGGATCTCGCTAACCGTTGAATTGGGATAGTTTTAGGCTATTTTTCTGCCACCTCCTTACACCTTTGAGTCCCCTAGATGCTATTGGCGCAGCCGATAGTATACAATATTGTACACTATCCTTTTATAAATCTTCGAAACTGTTGGCCGTAATCATCCTTGTTTTTAAATGGTTTTAAATAAACAACCACTAACCTTGTTATTTGCAATCTCATCCAAATATTTGTTCCACTCTACAAAACTCAATTTGGGACTGTTCCTAAAAAGATATATCATTTATTTATTTATCATATATTTTTAGTAGAAAAGCTAGTCTTTAAGTGACTGTGTTTGTGTTCTTTCCGTTTGTTTGAAAAGCTAGTTTTATTTTTCTTAATTTCTTTACAGTTCTTCTTCATCAAAATTAGCGTTTTTTTCTATAACCCTGATTTAGTTTGATCTATACATAAAAATAACAGGATGTCTTTCTATCGCTCACCACTGTAACGATATGATTCCTTATCCATTACATAAATTGGCTATCATTTTTCTAAACCAGGTCTTAATATTTAAAGACATTTATGTCTATAAGTATCTAGTGGTTTCAAAAGCTAATTTCAATTATGTTAAAAAATAACAGTATGATATTTAAAGAATAATTAGAGAACAGTTAACATCATGAAAAGTATTTTTTTATTTAAATTAAACTTTCTCAAGTAAAATACATTACCAGGCATTTCGAAATCCTCATTATTTAACTTAATTAAGCATATTCCCTTGAAGAACATACGGACACTGACCTACTCTATGAATATTTAAAAGCTTTGCTACCAATAAAATGGACTTACTTTGATATTTTTCTGAAGGCTATGCCAGTATCTGTAGTTGAGACTTTTTTACCATCTATAACCTATACAGAGATATTTTTTTAAAAATATGTTTCACACACAAAAAAAGAAAAAGTTAATAAATTTGGGAAGGGAGATTTTTCCAAGGGGAGGCTGTTGGTATCAATTTGGGGTAGTGTGTATATACCCACCCCTAAAATAGATATAAACATCCCCTGGACCTGGATAAGAAGCTTCACTGTAAAGAAGAACCATATCGATCCATCTTGCTACTTTTTTATGAGGACAATGACTATTGATTGCTGCATACCCTTTGTAGTCATAAATGCTGTCTATAATATATACTAAAGTAACCGATATTTGTCTGTAAGTCTGTACGTTAAGATCTCGGACGTTGAAAAAATATGTCCGAGTATGTTCTTGTAATGATAATTAGGTATTATTATAGAAAAAAACTTGAAATTAATAATATAATAATATATCATCAGCTTGAATTTAACAAAGCAGTTGACTTTCAGATAGTAAACACAGGCTTATATCTATTTCTTTATCCTGATATAAAAGTAACACGATGTCTATGCGTTAATCTGTGTGTGTGCAGCTTCAAATCTACGACTATTGTTCTCTTTTACAGTGAAGCTTCGTATAGGTAGTGGGAAGGTTTATTACTATTTTGTGAAGGGTACTATTATCATCCTATCGTAAGGAGGGGGGTCCTTCCACAAAAAAAAATATTGAATGTAAGGGCTCATATGCTCCTTCCATTCCCTCAAATACCCCCTGGAGGCCTCTAGGGGCTTAGTCGCTGGTTGTAAATAAAACTGGACATTAAGCTTATCTACCCGTATATCAATTATGTACTAATGAATAAAAAGGATAACAACATTTATAAAAGCGAAGCTCCACAAATTAGACAGACATACGAACATTGACATTTCAAATATCTTTAAAAATGAACAAAAATAAACATATCTATTTTTTATAAAAAAAAAACTATAGAATTTCAGTGACTAAATTGTACCTAACTATTTCATAATCTTTATGCAAAGTTTACAATCGATAGGATTATTCTTTAACATTCAAATGCATATATCCAACATTAAATTATAGTTCTAAAAATGGAAAACAAAATTATTTTAGATAACAGTGTAGAATTTTTATGAAACATCTTATTGATTAAACCTGTAGACTGTAATAGAATAAATATCTTGTATTTAGTAATGAATGCTATTAGATTTGCTGCTACTCTATAGCTATGGTATACATCTATTGGGATCTTAAGATAATTTACTCTTTTATCTTAGATCTAATTAACTTAAAACTCAACAAAAACTTCTGAAAAGCACACCTTAGCCTTTCTATACTATCAATGAAATATATCCCAAAATTGAAATAAATTGATATTTTAACTGCAACTAAAAATTTGGACAAATGTTAACCAGCGGCTAGAGGACTCTAGGGGCGTTTTCGAATGGCGGGGGGGGGGGAGGGGAAGTCAGCCCCCCTTTCGCAATCAATATATATCTTGAAAAGAAAACGTTATTTCTTGGAGTGGGGCAAGTTTTTTCTATTGCGATTTCTATCAAGAGGGTGGTGATATCCTCCCCCAAAATAGTTAAATCCTTTCCAGGGTCTGTGAGAAGTAACACTGTAAAGGAGAAACATATCGGTTCTCCTTCTCTTTTTATATCCTTCTTATTGTATCCTCTTATGTTTGGCCTTTCATTACAAACATTGTATTGCTACGTATGGACATAATTGTCCT
Source organism: Acartia tonsa (assembly GCA_900241095.1). Classification (NCBI taxonomy): domain Eukaryota; kingdom Metazoa; phylum Arthropoda; class Copepoda; order Calanoida; family Acartiidae; genus Acartia; species Acartia tonsa. The sequence continues at coordinate 6,462 of LS042438.1, read as the reverse complement.
TGTTATAAACCTGATTATCATGCAACTAGTGAATTATCTTAGATATCTGTTATCATGGGAATAATCACAATAATAACATTTACCAACAACCATTAATTTTAATAACACACATGGAATAACATTAGGAGTCAAGGATGATTTCGTTCATAAGTAAAAATGGAATGTTTTAAATGAAAAGCCAAACATAAGGGTAAGAGTAAGAGTAAGAGAAAAAGAGAATGAAGTAGAATGAATTTTAAAGAAAATAAAAAAAAGAAAAAAAGAACCAAACATTCTTTTTAAGTAAAATTAAAAAGAGCTCCAACTAAATAGCTTTTTATGAAGCTAACCCAATTGTTTCTGAGAATCTAAATGACTGTTTCTGTTCACATTAATAATGAATTTATAAAGATACCGACATAAGAATAAAGAAATACTAAACAATTCCTTTTCCCTAAAAAAATATTAGGATTTTCACTTGGTTATTGTAAAAGCTTAGAATGGCTTCTTAAGTCCTGAACTCTATTGAATTAACAACCGTCAGACAACCAAGTATTCTATAGAACGACCTTCGTCTAGACGAAAGTCCTGACTGAGTTTATGGTATTGTGATGCACCTGTTTGTGAGAAAATGCATTTCTCCCTTTCAATGTCAAGCTCTTTTTAACGTCTTTGATAAGAAGCTGTGTGGACGGGGCTCGAACTCGACACCATCCCGACCACAAACGAGAACCTTACATTAGAACTTTCAAAATCTTAACCTTTTAAAATTGTTTTTGGGGTGCATAATTGATTTGGAATTACCTTATATCTATTTTAATATTATTATATTGAGTTATATTGGACAGAGAGATTGTATAAAGGTAAAAAATAAGAATTCTCATGTAAACTTATGATTTTTGAAATAAATTAAAATGATAAATCCCCACTGAACGAATTTAAAAATTTACTGTTACTTTTTACCCCCTTAAGAGTTTAAAAAGAAAATTCAATATACTTCTGCACCGATATGGTTCTTCTTTACAGTGAAGCTTCTAATAGGTCCAAGGAAGTTTTCAACTATCATTTTGAGGGAGGGTACCTTCACCCTTCCATGGTATCGCACTAAAAAATATAATCCACCCTCCCCCTGATTTTTTTTCTTCAAATCTTTCTTTTTGAAACTAAAATTTAAAGTAAAGGCTCGATACCCTGACCCCTAATTTGTGATGAAGTGTATTTTTCCACAGTAATCTCTTGTCCCTCTAAAAAAAACATCGTTACCTTTGCTTGCTTAAACCATTTGTCAGATTGGCTCAGCTTTATACATTTTCCATCTGAGGTCTAAAATTATCGTTGTATAATAGAAGCATGCAAAGTTTAAAGAAACATTTTCTTGTGTTAAGCTATTCTATAATTACTTTCTGTTGTGTAAATATGACTTTCTCGGCTGCTAATTGAGATAACTTTTTACTGTCCTCTTTATCTCAGCTTGATACTTATAAGTCTATAATTTGTATTTACATTTTAAATATTTCTTTCAAGTAAATAAGATTTTAGTATAAAGTATAGTGATACTACTGTAGTTAAATTCTCATGATAATAAAGAAGTATACATATATAATGAACATATATCTTCATAACTCAATAAACCGTATTTTTTTCCTCTCTCCTTTTTTCCTTTTAATACTTAATTATGAAGCTTTTTATAGTGTCTATAAAAGATGACGTCATACTAGCCTATTGTTAATCAATTAAAATGTTTACTGGCCTGCCATTGGTAATTTAATCTGTGTATTGGCCTAACATTGGTCATTTGTCATTTTTTATAGTCACTATTAAGAGTTTTCTGAATTGTTTTAGACTTTACCTTATCCCCAAATTTGGAGAATAGAATGAACTGTTCCTTAAACAGTTTCTTGTCCGGCTCTGGACACTTGGCAGCTTCCTTCTCTCCATCTGCCTTCTCATCAGCGTCAGCTTTATCCTCCTTCTCATTTGCCTCGGAGTCAGCTTTCTCCTCAGTTTTCTCTTCCTTCGATTCTTCTTCAACAGCTCCGTTTTCAGGGGAACCTAAAATTTGACATTTGTGAGGAGTTTTTATAATTTTTTGGGGGGGTATAGTCCCTTTCGTGGCAACACTTCTTAAGGGACGATTCGTCATATTTTCAAAATGGCTTTTGATAGTATATTTTAGGTTAAGTTAGGTTATATTGGGTTAGGTGATTGCCCCGCAGGGGCTAGAAATAGGAGAAAAGCTTCTGTGAAAATACGAAGAAACGCCCCTTAAGAGACGTTGCCACGAAAGGGACTATACTCAATTTTTCACTAAATGTCTATAAGAATAAAAAATAAGCTGATGTTGTCATTATCGAACTTTCTAGATATAATGAAATAGCCTAAAACCTACCCCGGACCTAAACCAATCTTCCCTTTAGACCAGAGGTGGATTCTTTTTTTTAAATAGGAACTGCCTCAAAAAAAATCCTCCAAAATCACATAAAAAAAACACTTATGTGTTTTTCTCGTATTTATTCGAATCCGGTGGATAGGAACCGGTTCTCATCCATACGAAAAAACTATGTCTAGCATCG
>LS042437.1:36692-47706 GCA_900241095.1 Acartia tonsa | reverse complement strand
AAACTATTTTTAGTCGACATACACTGTTAAAAATGTATGTAAACTATTTTTAGTCGACATACACTGTTAAAAATGTATGTAAACTATTTTTAGTCGACATACACTGTTAAAAATGTAAACTAAAATTTCAAGTTTAATTGGTTATATAATAAAGTAGCTGTGCTACTAAAAGATATAATACACTCATTAAAATAAATTAAACAAACTTTTCTGAATTATTGCAAAATGAAATTTCTTTAGTATGCAATTTTACATAAGTTGCGCGGATATTCTTTGATTCAGACTGTATGCCTTTGGGCCGTTCGTCTGTAAGCGTGGTTATCACTACTGCTATTCAAGCAGGAATCTTCAATGATGAGACAATAAACGATAAATTGATGTACACCCCCAATTGTGCTAAAAGACATTAATCTGTAAAATAAACTAGTAACCAAAGTTGTATAAACTAATTATCAAATTAGTTGGCTCATAGACTTTTTATTTTTGATTAGTTGTTTGGACTAGTATCGTCCATAGCCTTTCTTTTTAAGATCCATACCTCTTTTATAGATAAAAATCATTGGTGGAACAGTTTTGACACTGTTCAACCAAATTTAGATTTACTAAAAGTTTTAAGAGAACATAGTTTTAAAGCTTTAGAGATTAGTGTAATTTACAGTCTAGTGTCACTCCCTTCCTGTTTTTTATTATCTTCATTACCTTATCAACTTTTCATACTTGTTTCTAATACAATTTCATAATCTAATTAAAGAGTAAAGTTTATATTTTCTAAAATGTACAAAATTAAAATTATATAATTAAATTTCAATTACAAGAATAAAAAGTGGCGATTTAAAGCATTAATTATCCTGATATAAAAAAATAATAGGGGGTGTGTCTGTCCATTATTTTTTTGTGTCAGTGTGTATCTACTAAAAGGTCTCTTTAACTATTGAATCAATGTGGTTCTCCTTTACAGTGTAGCTTCTCATGGGTCCTGTGAAGTTACTATTTAGGAGGGGAGGGGGGGTTTCTGTGCTCGTCTAGGAACTTTGAGTGGAACGCTAATATTATCTCTGATCTACCTTTTAATTAAATCTAACTTTGCATGTTCCAGGTATAATATTTTGAGACAGAAGCTGGCTGATCTGGAGGCCAAGGCGGAAACTCTCTGTGTCTGCTGGAATAAATTGGATCAGGTACTTTCAGGCAGCCATATAGATAGATATATAGACAAGGAGACATATATATTTAATAGATATATAGGTTAAGATATATGTATAGTCCACATAGAATGAAAAATAAAAGTTTATTTGTAGAACATTATGTTTCATCCATTAAGCAATCTTTAGTTACACTTAATTTTTGATACTGACAATAATATTAGCATTAATAGATTTTTTCAATTAAATTTAGAGGATTTTGAAATATTTCAATTGCAAATAAACATAATTCTTAAAAAGATATAGGTTAAGATATAATAGATATATAGATAGATATTCTGAAAGATAGTTACATAAATAGATAGACATACATATAAAAACATAGATAGATAGATAGATAAAATATAAATTGACAAATAGAAAACACAAAACGTACAAAAAATGTAGCATAATTTAGTAGTAATTATCCAACGAAAAAATGTTTATCTTATTTTTCTATTGACGGACAACTGTGTATAATACAATACAATAAATTCATAATAGTTCGAGAAAAAAAAATATTTTTATTTTAGAAATTTAAAGAACTTCAATTCTGAAACCTTCCATCAATATATTTTGTTTCTTTTTGTAGTTCCTAAAACAACAAACACACTGTTTAAATATATATGCAAGATGTGTATGTTAAAATCACAACAAATCTACCCGTCAGTACTTTAGTTTGTAGTAGTCTGAAAGTTCTATTTTATATACTAAAAGTAACAGGATGTATGGCTATCCATGTGTTTGTACTGATAGATCTCGTTAGCAACTGGACTTATATGAACCTTTAAAGTGAGGCTTTCTTATTCTGTGAGAGGATTACTAAACCTTTAAAGTACCAAGAAAGGGTTTCTTGCATTGTATTTACACGGAATTTTATATGGTAGTTTGATACGCTATTTCTTAATACAAATAACCTTGTTGTGTTAACTTTCTTTTCCTGAAACCTGATATTTCCCCTATGTAAAGATTTCCCTATTCAAGTTTCTACATTACAGCAAATATCATAATACTTTAATTTTTAGTTTATAATAAATCCATTCTTTATTAAAAGTAACTGGATCTATGTCCTAGGAATTTTGATAAGCGCTGAAACGACATAGTTCTCCTTTACAGTGTAACTTCTGATAGGTCCAGGGAAGGTTTATAACTATTTCCATCGCCTCTAGAAATGCATCTAAATATTACCTTTTAATGCAACCTAATTACAATTTTTAAAGATTTTTAGCAGGTTTCGTTTCAAAGTATGCTGTTTTATGTAGTCTTTTCCATTCACATTTTTGTGTTACAATATTCATGACCTAGTGACATGAACAAGGACACACTTACACACACACAACATGTCATTTCCCCCCCAAATAGATTCCCTCAGAGTACACCTAACATGACCGGAAAGCGACTAGGTGCGCCACCGATAAATGGAATGCTAACCGGCCGGCCGGTGATAATTGGAATTTGAAACAGCTGATTTCTTTCGCCGATTTTAAAAGTTCTTTTAATAGCGAAGCTACTTATTAACGTATTTTGTTTTAGAGATTTATTTGAATGTTTAAAAAAAATAAGATTTTATAAGCAAATGAGTATTATTACTACATTTTTTAATCTGTTGATTATTTTGACAGGTGGTTATTAAATGTTTAAGGGTATGCAAACGGATCATTTTAACGATAATCTTTCTTTTTCTATATAAAGTAGTATGCTTTTGTCTGTAACGAAGAATCTCCCTAACTGCTGAACCGATATGTTTCTCCTTCACAATGAAGCTTCGTATATGTTCAGGGAAGGTTTATAAATATTCTTTGGAAGGATGTCACACCCTCTTAAAATAAATCTCCACCCCTCCCCCCCCCCCACCTTAAGTAACACTAGAGTCTTCTGGGGCTGTTACCACTAGTACTATATAAAGTTTTTTTTTGTCTCCAGCTTAAGATTTTAATTAATACTAAACTGATTTATTTCTAATTTTTAAAAATTTTTCATAGGGGTTGCAAATAGATTTTGACTTTTTATTTTGACATTTAAGTCTTGAGATATTTTTAAGCTAATTTTGTTCTTGTATCTTCTCTATCGAAAATAGAGCTTGAGGCGCATCCGCTAGTACTTACATAATAGGGGGTTTTATATTTTTTTCTTCAGAAATTAAAATCATAATTATTCCAGAGTATGAAATTATTAAATCAGAACATCGCGTTTAACAAAAAAGGGTTCACGTATGTATACAAGAGTAATTGGATTTGTGTATTTTCTGACTTAAAGATAGCATTTGACTTGTCATAAACAAGTAATCTATTTCTAAACTGAAATTAATTACAATGTACAAGTATTCTCAAAACAAGAATGATTAAATCCGATAGTTGCAAAGATTTTCTAAATTAAAGGTTTAACATAAAAGCAAATAAGGTGCTTGTCCACAAAATGCCTATCGCGCACTGAACCCCCCTCTATTTTTTTATAATAATATTTTTCCTATGCGGTTCTCTAACCCTGCCGGGCTACCCAATACCCAATATAACGTTACCCAACCTGACCTAAAGTAATAAACAAACAAACAGTTACTTAACCCATCCTCGTTTTTTTCTTTTTATTTCAAAATAAGGCGGCGGGTTATGTGCTTGCACGTGCATTTTTAGAAAAATCACCACACATAGTGGACGATGACAATTAGGATCTAAGCTTTATTCTAATGAAAAATCTCTGTCTGTCCTAGGTTAGATTCTTTAGAAAAATAGTTGTTTATTCGGCCATAGAATAATTATAATCATTTCAACAAAATGTCTTGTATAAATTCTCAAATCAGATTTGTTTATTAGAAAAGTATTCTTTGTTTGGGACAAAATTTATATAAATTTTTTACATAAGATAATGAAAAAAAAAAATTTATAAAACATTGGATGAATAGAGTTTATAAGAACAAAATATTAAACAAGGATGACAATATTAATAAGAAGCGAACCACAAAAAAAACATATTTTGTTAACAAATAAACAAACTGGGTTATAGAGAAGATGTTTAGTGGTCATAAAACGAGAGGGAGAACATTTTAATAATAATTTATTGGGATTGTCTTAGATTTCTGGTTACAGCTTGATTCTACCCCACTCACTGTTTTAACTCTTTACTTAACCTATTTTGAAAAATGCAAGTTATACAAATATTTTTAGGTCAACTTTGCCTTAAACAATAATCAACAAATCCAAAACTAATCTAAAATCTTACTCAAAATAGTTTTAGATAAAAAAAACTTTAATTCTTATTAATATCAAACACTTTGAATGTTATTTTTAAGTGAGTGTTTTTTTCTGAAAATGAAGTGAATAGTCCGCAATTTAGGATTTTTTTCATTCTTCGTAACATGCTAGTGGCTATGCCCCTAGCTTCTATTAGTTCCGTGTTTGAGAATAACGAGCAAAATAGTATAAAAAATAGCTGGAAACCATTCCAATATTTCAATATTAAAAGTAAAACAGCAAACGAATGATTTAGTTAAAGTTTCAGTACAAATTCAGCATAGTTATTTGGTAAGTAATTTATTAGCTCATTTGTAAATCCAATATCTTCAGAATTTTAGAGAAAAAAAAATAGTTTTAAAGGCATATTCAGACTTTGATCTCACATAGGTTCCATTTACTGCGCATTCTTAAAAATAAATTTATTTCTCTTTACATACCGGGCAGTAGTCTCGCTACTAATAAATTCAAATATTTTAATTGAATCTGATGTTAAATGAAAGTTTATCATTCATTAAAATATTTCCTAGAAAGTTTATCTAAATTTTATCAGATAAATATTTAGAATTTTAGTTTCCCCTTTCTCTAATGATATTAATTGTAATTTTAATAAAATAGGGAAAAATAATTCATATAGTTTAGAGTAGTAAGTAATGATTTTCTGAATTTAGGACTACTTTTGATTTTCCTGTCAGTGGAAAACTATCTATGATACGAGGCCAACTCATCCTATTATATAAAGCAGTAAGGTTACTAAACCGATTGAGTTCTTCATTTATGGAAGTTTCTTAACGATTCCTAGATGCTTTTAGGCTATTTGATTTTTATATCTAGGTTTGGTTTTAGGCTATTTTACTACTTTCCTTACTCCTAAGAATACAGAATTCCTAGATGCTAGGAGAGCAACCGCTAGTAAAATATATTTAAGGATGCTTCATACTTAAAATAACTTTTTTTTTAAAGGAAAAATCTGTAGACGGATAAAAGTGGGTTAGTACAAGATAAATCTGACACTTTTTCTATAATTCTTATAAAATTATGACACCTCAAATACAGGGATACGTAAATGGAAGATTTTATTAATTTAGGAGGATACAAATTTTCATAAAAAAAATAATCTTAATATGAGCATTAGCAGTCCTTTAATATTGAAGAAACTTAATATTATTTAATTTTAAAGCTGGACAAAAAAATATTTGACATACCTTATCGTTATTGGAATAAGCATGCATTGTTATATGGTTTAGAGGAAAGTAGAAATAGCGTTCTGGCATTGGTACTTTATGTTTAATACGAAATCGATGTTCTTAATTGACAAAAATAGCTCCTTATAACAGTATAAATATATCATTTATGGCCATTTTATTAATAAACAAATATAATGTCAAATATTATCTTCCTATGACCTATCCATGTTTCCGTGATTGAAGACAGATAGATAATTAGAAAGATATAGACAGACATAATCAGGGATATAAAGGGATAAGACAATGTTCGATAATTTGATGTACATACTAAATGATTGATTATTCACAAAATCATTACTTCTGTAGATTAAGATTTGTGGTTGAAAGTTTGGACAAAATTCAGTAAAAGTACCCAAAGTTTTTGGGTCAACGAATAAGATAACCTTATTATAAAAGTTTGGGTACTAGTTTCATTAACAGCTCAATGCCCCCTTCCTCCCTTGGGGAAGTACAAAAACAAGAACAAAAATGTACTGACAAACATTGTGTTGACAGAAAACCATTGGTCCGAGGATGTACTCACGTTTAAAAGTATAAGGCCAGATATCACTAATTAAATGTTACCCATCTTCATGAATTGCTAGATATCTGGACATCCAGGGACTTTGAAACTTTTTTTCTGCCCTCTTGGAGCCCAGAACCACATAACAGGCCAAAATATTACTGTATTACTGAAATCGAAAAGGTAGTGCAGAAAATGTTCCACTTGGCAAATAATGCACCATATATATTTTATTTAATAAATCTCTATGTTTAGTTAATTATAGTAAATTAGCAAATAGGCGATATTAAACAAATATTTGCAAAACTAGAGAAAAACAAATGTGTACATGAAATGTAGTGTACAAAATCATACCCTAAATTTGACTGTCATCAGAACAGTCTATTTAGAATATAAGAAAAATAAAGTTTCTTTTATAAAGAAGAAAGAGTGGACATTTTGACATGACCTTTTATTTATTTTGATAAAAAGGATGTTAAATTAGAACTAAAAATCTTTTATTATCGAGTAATGAGCTTTAACTTGATAGGCCGATTACATAATATGACAGACAGATGTAAGCACATTTTTATTGTAAAGGAGCTTCGCTTTGAAAACTAAAGAAAATAAAGTAAAGAAATCTCTGACACTTTTTTGTTTCATTTTGATAAATCGTTCAACACACACACAAACACATTTCTTCATGAATGAAGGGAAGTATATGCGATAAAGTTGATAATAAGTTGTCTGTCCTTTTGTCCCTATTTTTTATATAGATATTCATTTCGGTTATTGACGGATTTGTAAAATTATTAATTATAGCTAAATCCAATAACTCTTAATCCTTCAACAAATTTTCCTCACACTCACTTTCCCATGGACATAGACGTTTTTTTCTGTTTTAGTGGCCACTAGTGGGGAGGGGGAGGAGGGTTCTAGGAAAATCTTGAATGATTATATGACCTTTGAAATTTTTTTATATACTGCACATTGCTACCAGGTTGAAACCTGGTGTTAACTGCGTCAAAGCTAAAGTTGTAGATTAGGCATTAATAGATAGAGTAGGGAATGCATTGCTTAGGCCAAATTATTGCAATGCAAAGATGAACCTTCCATACAAAGATCGTGCAATCAAAGGGTTGGTAGTCCATCATATCTGAGTGTACAAAAAGTAATTTAGCGAGGTATTAATCCTACCTACCTTACCTATGATCATAAAGAAAGGCAACATTCGCTGGGTCAAAACTTTTTGAACTTGATAGGGTTGTACAAATTTTCAGTGTTTAAACTTTTCCACCAAAAGTTTTAATCTATTATCCTATCCCTTGAGATCCATGATTTGTGATAGATTCAATTTTATAAAATCACAGAGGAGGGAAAGGAAGTACTTTACATGATTACTTTACGATTTTTATATGGATAGGAATAATTTAACAGAATTTCAGAGAAAACATATATTGAATCAATTTTTTTTCACAAGTAGAATTGGATGATTTAAATTAATCTCGCCTATATTTTTGCTTTGTTAAGAATATTCATTGAAACGTAAAAAAATCCTAATGATGAGGGCAGTTTTTCCCTCAAAACGTTGAATCAATAAATTTAAAAGTTATATGCCAGATGCCTTGAGATTATTTATGATCTGAGGATGTTACGTGTTGGGTCCATAACCATTCGTCCTACTTATATTTCAGCATGCTATAATTGTATTTTAAAAGTTGGAGTTCCCCTTTTCTGTTTCATTGAAAAAAAATAGTAACTTTAAACGCTTTGCATATGCATATACTAACAAAATATGATTTTCTTGTCATCTTCCTACAAATTTCAGTATCTAACTATAATGGCATTTATAACAAATATATCCATCTATCTACAAATTACTTTAAAAGCCTGGTCATTGCAGAGAAAATATAGGTCTAATAATTCCTAATACTCGTCATTTATTAAAAAGGATAGAATTTTTTCCTCAAATTACCTAGTTGCGCAATAATATTCCCCCTCACTTATTTTGAAATAAATTTAAAATGTGAGAGAGGTAGTTTTCCGTTTGTTTGATTGTAACTTATAGATAAGGCTAGGTATATAGTTTATATTGAGTACTGGGTAGCCCCGCAGGTGTAGATGCAATAGGGGCTAGGGGAAAAAACCAAATTTTCACCTTTAATTAAATATTTTATAAAAAATAAGAAGGGGGGAGGGATCAATGCTCTATAGGCACTTTGAGAGAATGTACCAAAGGTTACATTTATAATACACTGTACAACTCTGTACAGTATTATAATGTAAAATCGAATTATCTAGTGAATTCATTATAGTTCAAATCCAATACAATTTTCCCTCTGCCTACGTGTTAGAGTTACCTTAGCCATACAAAGGCAAGGCCAGGGATCAATGGACGATTAACTGATATACATCCCCAATGATGATAAACAAAATTACCCTTAATGTAGAATAAAATTATCGGTGCAAAAGTTTAAACTTTTCTAGTCTCGAACAATGAATAAGGTTAAGTTGTTAAAAACTTTGGGAACCAATACAACTTACAGTCCAATGTCCTCTTCCACAACATGACCTAAGACATAGAATGTCTAATTTTCTATCTTCTTGTCTAGGATGTTACTGAGTTGACCCACTTGCTGTCTTCTGGTGGCGGAAGCACGCGCGCAATTGAGCGCCTGGACAAGAGTATTGCTCAGCTCAGAGATATGTTCACTGTCAGGTATATCTTTATCCCTCTTATACGAAGCGACTGTAACGTTACACGCAGTGCATTTGCTCGTCGTAGGTAATGAGGTGTAAGGTTCAAATTTCGACCAAAACCGTGTCATAACTAAAGTCCTAAAATGTTTTTTTTTACCCACAGCTGCTATGTCGGATGTGTGGCATTAATATCATGAGTAATTGGAAGGCTTTGGCAAAAAATAGGGGCGTATCCTAAAGTCTTAGGACATGGGTCCTGCAGTTAAAAGGTTGGTAGTTAGTCTGAAATAGTTAGGAATATGATTTTAGTATCTTAGGACCCAGTATAAAGTTCTGATCCTTCATTGCTATCAACTGTTTATTTGTCTATATATCCAAGAATAAGACATAACTTTAAACTAAAAGCATAGATAATAAAAAACGTGTCAAAACTCATAAGTTTTTGTTTATTTTTATAGTGATAATATTTCCTTTTTTGAACTTTATTGCTCTATCTATCGTTATTTCTCTTCTCTAATGCAATACTTAAAAACAGCTCTCAGCTCTATTGGATCTCCAAATAATGTTTTTCTCTTCAAATTAGATACCTTATATCCTTTTGTACTTACAATTTTATTTGTTCTTTATTTGAATAATGTTATAACAATCTTATCTTCTATGTATGTATTTATCTATCCTACTAACTTTATCCTACAAAGAGACTCCAATGAAAATATTTGTGATAAAAGGTTTTGTGATTTTTGTACAAAAAATCTTTATGAAATATAGATAGATATGTTTTTCAAAAAAATATTATTGCACATAGTTACATAATTTTGTGCGTGGTTTGGTACTTTCATAACCTTGATTATCAATATCAATTAAAGACAAACAAATTTAAATAAAATTGGGTTCTAGCTACATTAAACTTAAATAAGATAATTATATTGTGATATAAACATATGTATAACATAATAGTTTTTAACAGAATAAATAAATAAATAGTAAGGTATTTACACTGGGGTTAGAAAATTGTCATAATTCTAAAATGAATTTTGGCAGATTTTATCTATTTTTAAATACAAAATATTTTGCAAATCTTTTTAGAATATCAGAATAAACTTGAATTCAAAGTAATACTGCATTAACAAATCATTCTTTTACCTCAAATGTAAGAAAAATAAAATATGACAAATGTTCTAAATATTTCTATTTAAATTTTTAAGAATAAGATTCTTGTATTTGTCTTGTTTCATTTATCTTTTTATTTTATTCTTATCTTATAAATTGCTTTCTTTTCAGCTTATTTCATTTCTGATCCTTCTGTCTCATGTAAGTCGAAACTGGGTATTTTATAGGGTATTTTTTCTAGAGGTGGTTTCTCTTGGATGGTTGGAAGTACCTTTCCCTAGAAAACACATTTTACTGGATCTATAATAAGCTTCACTGTAAAAAGAACACTCTGATATACATCCTTATACTTGTGGGGCGTGGCGTTTAGGGATGTTGAGTCATCCTTTTACTTGCATAGGAGAATTTATGAACTTGTATTGATCTCTCCATTTTTCCCGTTTCCTTTACTCAGGGATCTTAAGGGACAAGAGTCAATGGACTATTAATTGATATACGTCCCAAATGATGAGAAACAAAGTTACCTCTTCTGAAGATTAATAGTATTGGTTGAAAAGTTTGTACTCAACTAGTTTGAAACCAACCAATCAATATAAAAGTACCCAAAGTTTTTGAGCCAATGAAAAAAACAAGAAAATTTGTTCATAAAACTTTGGGTACAAGTGTAATTTACAGTTCCCTTTATCCATGCGCTTACTTGTAAAGAAAAGTTTTATATACTTGTATTGGTATGCCAATAGAGCCTTGACCATGATAAAATTAACTTATAAAGAAAATATGAAAGTATATAACTTCGAGGAAGGTAGGAGACATTAAACTGTAAACTATACATATATAGTACCCAATATTTATAAAAACACCTCTTCCATTGGTTGCCTCAAAAACTTTGGTTACTTTTATATTGATTGGTTGGTTCAAACTAGAGGTCAACTTTTAAATAATATTTTAACCTATTCATAGTATTATGAGCGCAGCTACAGATTAACTGATATTGTGGTATCCGCCTAGGGTAAATGGCAGACACCAGAGTTCGAATAAAGACTACGGCAGTGTGAACAGACGTGGACA
>LS042437.1:15491-36592 GCA_900241095.1 Acartia tonsa | reverse complement strand
TATCCCTTAAGATCCCTTCCTGTAAATTGCTGATATCTACGCAGTTTTTTTATGCAATAATTGTTCAATTCTTAGTTTCTAGATTAATCTTAAAACACATAATCACTGTAGAAATATTGCTTAAAATAAGCTGCAATAGTGCTTTGATGCAGCTGTGTCAACTAACTACACAACCAGTAAAATACTTTTTATTTGGTTATTATCAAAATTTTTAATGGGTCAGGAAATTTAAGTTACTTTTTATTAGGCTTCAGAGATTTAAAAGAATAAGAATTAGATTAAAAAGATTTTTCTATATATTAAAAACTTTTTACTAAATAGCCTAGGCCATACAAAAAATATCGTATTTAATTTAATATTATAATTCCTACAACTTATACCTTTACTTACTGAAGGTTTTTTTTACTTAGACATAAGTCATTTCTATTTTTTGATTGTGAAATCATAACAAAACGTTTTATAAAAGAGTACTATAAATAATAGGTACTTAGAAGCTTTAATTAGTGCCCATAAAATTGAAGTCATACAATACAAATGACTAATGAAAGGCTAATAAACAGACTAAATAACTAATGACAGACCAGTATACACTTTAATTGACCAATGATAGGCCAGTGTGCGTCATTTTTTTATAGGCACTATTTAAAGCTTCTGGTGTATATCAAATGAATAGCATTTTAAAAATCTTTTTGAATGTAGCCATCAATATATCTTCATTTACATTATTTTGAAATTTTAACTTAGCAATGTAATTTTTGTTTTTTGTCTAGGGATGGTATAATGAGCGAATTGAAGAACGAAGATTTGCAGAGCACACTTTCTCCAGCTGCTGCTGAATAGACAGCTTTGTCAGTGCTGTAGAGTAGCCATGCTCAAATTATTTATCAGATCCAGGGATATAGGGATGAAGCAACAAAAAATTAATCTTCCGCTCCCAATTATAATAAACAAAATTACACATTTGTTAGATTTAAACAATTGGGAGTCAATCTAATATAATGCTATTTTGAACTTTATTGTTCCCTTTAATTTAAACTACTAAAGGCAGATTCACATTTTTTGGGGAAAGATTCATTTATTGTTTTTTTGTTCCTCTTCTTACTGGATAAAATATCTTATTTTTCAAGTAAAGCCTCGCCCCCTTAAATTCCTGAATTAGTTTCGCACAGGGATAACAAAAAAAGAAGAAAATTACGAAGGGAGGAGGGACAGGGAGACCTACTTGAAAAATTAGACATTTTACATATTCTTACGATTTTATGTATTGCTAAAATTTCTATATTTCAAATTTTTATACTTTTATAATTTTAATTTAAAAACAACGACTGATTGTATTTTAGAAGGATCTCAACCTTATTAGTTTTTTTTGCAATAATTTGTTAAGCTTTTTATCTTTTTATTTTGACTAGATTATACTCAAAATATTATATTTTTCCCTAAAAATCTCAACAACAAAAAAAAAATAAAAATGAAAGATTTTTAAAGGAAAAATACTATTGTAAATATGTGCTGTTATAGTAGACTAATATATTATTATCGTGTACTCTCATTCTATACACTTTATTCATTTTCTATTAATCTTTCTTTTTCAGGTTTTTAAAATTGGTTTATTCAACATTTTCTTACTTTCAAAGAATATTAAAAGTGTGAAAATCTTTATCCAGTAAAATCAAGATTTGTGGCTTTTAAAAAAAAATTTAAGTAAAATGTCAAATTGGATATGTTCTTGGTTGTGCGCCCCATCCTCCTACATGCCAGTTTAGAAATTATAATGAACAGACAGACAAACCTATGATTTATAAGGATTTAATTGTTTGTGAATGGATAAAATTTAAAATCTACATAGATTAGAATAAAAAAACACATTATATTTGCAAATATTAAAGTAAAAAATCCTGGAAATTAAATTATCATAATCTAAAGAAGATTGATTATTATAATATTTTTAATATTCTTCTCTGCTTGCAAGATTTTAAATTTCAATAAATCTTGTGTTTGTCTATAAATTGACAAGACGTAAAAACTTAAAAATTACAATATAAACTTACATTAGAGGTAGCTTTCAGTTAGAAAAATATTATGACATTAAATAAAAGTAGTCTTGGCTGTCACATTACCAACTTTCAGTTATTGCAATAATTAATTTGACTGTATAAAAGTTATCTTAGCTGCAATTTTATCAACATTAATATATGTTATAAAGTAATTAACTGTTATCATCATTTAGAATTAGCAACTTTTTGTTGTTGATATAATAACAGTTTGAAAGTTGTTGAGCAATACAGATAATTTAATTTACTGATTTCGAGTGTTTATGACATATTGTAAACTTTACGAGCTATTTCTGTCAGACTGTAAAATTCACTAAAAGTAGGGATAAAATAATTTTAGATTAATTTAATGTTGATATCAGTATTTAATTGATAAATAATAATGAATGAATATCTTTTAGCAATAAAATGATCCTTCCATTTTGATTAAATAAACACTAATCCTATCTATAATGTAACCTCCTTTTTTTACTGAACTATTTTTAAACCATTTATTGTTAGTTTGACTTAAACATAATACTAGATGAAAATATACTACCCTAAGAATCCTAATGTAATTTTCATTGCCCTTGTAGACTGATATTCCAGTGATGTTAACAGAATTGTTTTTATGTAAATTTTAATCTTTAACAAAATTTCTTTATTCCATTGTTTAAAACTTATAAAATAAATTACAAAATTGTTTTGAACTTTTGAGAAATTTTTCTTTCAAACAGTCAGAATGAAAGTTTCACGGAAAATAAGTTTTAAACAAAATTTTCAGTAGAAAGCTTTTGACATTAAGATCACTGTTATTTAATATGTACTTAAACTTTTTATGTAACCTTTCAAAAAAAAACACATACTACAATAATGAGTTAATATATGAGCTTTCATTATTTACTCATTAGATTTCAAAGAGTGGGGGGTATTAATATTTTTATATATATCTAGGATATTTAAGAGTTTTTATTAACTGTTTAAGAGATCTTGAGCACAAGCACAATGGTCCAAATTTTTTCAAAAGACCATAAAAGAAATTCAATTAATTTTTTCTTTTATTTGAATAAGTTATTGAATAAACCAATTTTAAACGCGCCTTGAATATTACCAAACTATTATTTAGTTTATTTTAATTTTTAGCAAAAGTTATTTTAATTAAAAGCCATTGAAGTGCACACGAATAAGAAAATCATCAAAAAATTGGCTAACTAAAACAACTTTTGCTACAATGTTTTTTAACTATTGTAATTTTAATTTATTAACTAACAAATTGTAGGTTAAATAACATATATTTGGTAATTGTATTAATACAAATAGCATTTTCAATAAATGAGGATATTAATATATTTACAAGTTTTGATTATTTTATACAATACATATTTTCAGTGTTAAAATAAAAGTGTGACATCTTTTTTTGTTGCATAGCTACCTTACAATTAGGCAAGTCCGTACGTTCGTTATTATTAAGAAGAGATAAATATAAATTTTAAGGTAGTATAAGATAGTAGAGTTGACAGTAGCTGTTTTACCTTTATCATTTTTTCTAATCTGCATATTCATTTTTACGTAAGGTTAGATTAAGTATGGGTAAAAAGAGTCCTACAGGCATAGTGACCCCGTAAGAATAGGGATCCAAAGGGTTAAGGCCATTGATGGTGTTAGATACATCTTTTTCTAATAATGAAATAAAGGGTGGAAGGGGTCGTGAGTATATTTATTAGTAAGCATGAAAGATTTCCCTTTGCTTTTTTTAGATTAATATCATTTATCGAATAATATATTCAAAATTGCAACAAAAATGAGCAATTTAATTTTATTGTATCTATTGACTTATATTTTAACACTCAAAATACATTTTTACATAAGAAAGATATTTTTATAGGTTAAGGATATATTTTTAACTAAGAAACAAAATAATCTAATTAATTAGTTATATAAGCTTCATAAACAAACAGACATTCAAGTATTTAGATCAAGTAATTAATTAAGTGTTTAACTTTTATCAACGATCCCAAAAACACACATCCACAATACATGATTGAAATATCTGTCAATTTAATATGATAAAGGATAATAATTCTTTTCACGAAAAAAAAATGGAATCTTAATTAATTTTGTTACTTTGGAATACATTTTTAACGAAAACCCTTTATATACTTTTTAAAAATCAGTTTAGCTTTTCTTTACTTATTTTTGTCTATCGGACTTTAAGCCTGATACTTTGTAAAAGAATTATAATTTCATTGTAAAATAAGAAAGTCTTCAAATGCTCTAAAATAACAATTTTCTGTTGATTAGGATATTATTCATTTTAAAACATAAGGAATAATGTACAGTAATTTTTATTTATATGAAATCCTTAAAATCTACTTAGAGAATCTAAATATCAATTTAATGAGTAAAAGAGAAAATAACTAATTTTATAACTATAATATTAAAATTCAAGATAATAATATAATTTAAAATCTTACATTTAAAATTTCTATTTTTTTAACTTTAATTCTAAATTTTAAAATGTTATAATTGTATTAAGCTAGAAAAGTTAAAATTCTGAAAGATATTTTCTGATTAAATATGAGGTTACTAAAGTGAGATATTTCTCACTTGAAGAAAAACGAATTTACCACTAAATTTTCACTCTAACTTGTTGGAAAACTGAGATAATGTTTCCACAACATTAACATTTTTACAAGCACTAGAGTTTACAAAGTTTTAGCGATTCCCGTGAAGATTATGTTTTTCAATATTTTTAGATTTTAATGTTTTAATTTTATTTAAGTCGGTTCTTTTACAAAGTTTTTTCAATGTTTTCAAAAAATTAGAAAAAAATCTTCGACCTGAAAAACATTGAGAACAAAATCCTCCAATGAAAACATCCAATAATGTAAATGCTAATCTTTCTAGTTCTCCGAGAAAAAATGGATTGTTTTGTTTTTTCTTCATGTGAAATACCCCCTCTGTTGCTACATTAAAAGGGAGTATCTTTGAATAAGGAAATATGACAGCAAATATTAGATTAAAGTGCTAGTGAGTGCACAGAAATTTACAAGGTATAGACCCCAGGGATCTAAGGGGATAAGACAATGGCCAATAGATTGATGCACATCCCCAATGATAATACAAAAAATGCTTCTTTTGTACATAGATTACAATTAGTGATTGAAACGTTTGGACACCCAACTTAATGAAACAACAAATCACAATTCAATAAAAATCCCCAAAGTTGTTAAGCCAACGAATAAGAAACCGTTATTATAAAACTAGTGTAATAAATAGCCAAATGTCCCCTAACCACATATGTAGAACGATTGTTTAGTTAAGGGGTGAAAACGTTCTTGAAAATTAACAAGGATGATAGCTCCCATAGTTAACAAAAATCTAAAAAGGGTTATGTAAAGATACTCCCTCTAACTATCTAAACTAATTTTACAATGTTTTATTTGTAATAAGGCGGCTTTTATACAATACATACAATACTACTACGCTAATAGAATAGATTTTGTTAAAAAGTGTATGAGGGATAACTCCATATGGATATGGGGGTAACATATTTTCCGGGGTTATTTTCATTAAATATGCCAAGGGCTCACAAGTATTTAGATATGAAGTTTATTTTGTATCTTATTTTTTTTATGTACAGATATGTGCATTGCAATCCTCAAAGAATAATATATAATTTCTATTTGGTAATATGTAATATTGTTTGTAATGTATAAATACCTAATAAAGGCATCTAGTCTATAAGTAAAATATGCAGTTCTTAAATTATTAACTCTACGGTAGTAAGTTTTATCTTTTACAGACATTACCTGCCAAAATTTGTTTTCTGATTATGATGGCATACATTTGAATGATGTATGTTAACTTTATAGCATTTAGGAAAGTTGCCTGATAATGAAGTCGACATCATATCTTGTGTCTTTTGTTGATCTAATGCAAAAACATTTTTGAACATATTTTAAAAGTCGTAGAATTAATAATTTGATATAAATATAACAATAATAGTTTTAAGGTATCTACAGTGGTCAGATATTTCATACAATTTAGCAGGGCTCGGCATCCACATGTTAGCAGCTATTAAGCCGCTAAATAAAATCCCTTTATCGGCTTCATTTTTTTTTACTTAACTGGCAATTTTATTTAAAAAATAATGCTAGGCAAATTTCAAAGTTGTTAACAGTAGTTTTCATTGTATTCGGCTGCCGAGCCCTGATATTTAGAAATTACAGGTTTGGTGATATAGCAACAAAAAACTGTTTAGTCTTTAACTTTTCGGTTAGGCCAAAAGAAACAGATTATTAATAATTTTTTTTCTCTTGAAAAATAACAGAACAAAAATTAAACGATAAATCTTATTATATATAGCTTGTAGAAATGTTGGAGACAAAAAGCTATTCTTTTGGTGCAAAATCCAAGTTATTACGACAGTTCATATAAAATATTATTTTTACTTTTTTTTCAAACGAATATCTGAAAAAATGGATAAATTAATTCCCGTTTTCTAAAAGATGATTTTTCGAGATAAAAATTTTTTTATTTTTATGAAACATATTTTAACTAATTTTAATTGACATTAGATTACATTAATTTCCAAATATCATTATTTAAAATTTTTAATTGTTGATTTTAAGGTCATTATTTTTCTGCTTAGCTGCGCTGAACCTAAAAATAAGGACGATTTTATCTTCTCAACATTCCCATTAATATGAAGCATAAATAAGTATAAAACATCAATAGCATACGGACCGCTTTTCAGCATCTTTTCAGCTGCTTTCACTTTATACAACAAATTTTCTCGGCTCCTACACGGCTGAAACTTCTTGCCAATATTCCCTTCTTTATGCTCCATAAATAGGTATTAAAAAAACTATGTTAGTCTGGCTGCTTTTGAGCAGCTTTTAAGTTGCTTTTCTTTTTAAAACTCTCAGACATAAACCTTAATTTTTAAGGTTTCGTGATTTTAAGTTTTTGCATATTTATTTGCATCTATCTTTCTTTCTTTTCTTTGTTATGATAACCGTTAATCCACTCTATAACTAACTTTGTCCCTTTGTTTATTTCATAATGGATTTTGTGCTTCGCTACTTATGGATGTTGTCATCCTTGTTTTGTTGTTGAATAATGTGATTATAAGCTATCCATTAGAATTTAATTTTATTAATTGTTTTGATCGGACAGAATATCAGATTAACTGCCACTTTTCGATAAAAATAACAAAAGTTTTTTTTATAGATAGTTGTTAAGCAAAGGATAGAACTTGTATAAAATAAGTTGTTGTACATTGCTAAAAATAGACTGCTGAAATTTAACTATTAAAGGGGAAAACTTGGTTAACAAACTTCATAAAGAAGTCAAAACATTATTACAATAGATAGATTTATAACCCTAGATGATCAATCAAATACAATAATTTTTTATATCTGACTTGAAAACTATTCTACTATTTTGTTTATTAAAGTACTTTTTCCTTATAATAGCATGCAGAATACTTGAGTGTAAATAACAGATCTAAAACTATGACGTCATTGAGAATATAATTTATTTTCGTACAAAATAAAACAAGTATGATAACTAGCATAGTAGGCATAACAAATCAATTTAAATTTTAAAAGTTGATCTCATATACATGTCCAGCGATTCACCAGGGAGATATGGTATAAAACCTAGAGGGCCGGGTGTAAATAGGGAATGTATATTTTGTTTTTTTCCTTCTACATGCCACTGGACATAGATTTATACTGGGATCCTAAAGGGTAAGACAATGGACGATAGATATATTTACAGTACACCCCAACTATAATAAACAAATATATAATCCATCAGATTTAGTTCCCAAACTTCTAAAGCTACCAAATGTTGGACCAACATAATTTACAGTCCACTGTTCCCTCTCTCCCCGAGGAAAAAAATCATGTACTTTTTGACGGACAAAACAATTAATAAATTGCTTCATAGCTTATGATTATGATTATGCTTGCAAAAAAACTAAATTAAACTTTTTTGATGGATTTGTGTAGTGTGTTATTATAATTTCCTGTCAGTATAAAAAGTTGCTAAGATTAAACACAAGGACAACTATCTTCAATATCAGGGAAGTAAAAAAAGAAAATTTGTCAAATGTAATATAAGCATTTATTATTAATGCATTATATCAAAGCAAGTAAATGGTAATATCTCGTAAACGGCTGGACTGAATAGCATAATTTATGTGAAATTTAGGGTAAAATATATGCATTTTTTAACAGAGGTTATCTCAAAACGACACCCATAATACTAAACAATAAATGTTTGGCACCTGCAGTCATCTATTCGCAAAAGCAGCTACGACTGAGTGTGACTGATACTGCAGTTAAAAATTCTCTGCTACAGGGAACTGCTATAAATAGTACGCTAAACTAACCATGCTTTGGTGTAAACTCACAGAGAGAGAGGCGAGAATGGGCTGTTTATTACACTAGTCCCCAAAGTTCTATAACGTTTTTTTTATTCGTAGGCTTAACAACTTGGGGGACGCTAGTGAATTTTGATTGGTTAGTTCATTAAGTTGAGTGTTCAAACGTTTTAACTACTAATTTTAATCTACAGAATTGGTAATTTGTGCATTAACATTGGGGATTTACATTTATCGGCCATTTTCTTATCCCTTTATATATAACTCATCTTTTGGGTCATGAAAAGAAACCGAAGTTGCGGGTTTAATCGTATTTTCACGGTAGCTTTTGAAAGGTTATTTTAGGTTAAGTAAATGTTAATGATTGCCCCGCAGGAACTAGAAATAGGAGAAAAGCTACTGTAAAAATACGACGAAACCAGTAACTTCGTTTTCTTTCCATGAACCCATCTTTTTATATAAGGGAAATACAGACTAACGTCTAAACAAACATAGACACTTGTAAAATCGCCTTGTTTCTACTAATATAGTTTACCTAGACCCCGTTCTGGTTAGCATTGACATCTCCGTTCTAAATTAGAAAGGATGGTTGATCTAATTCTATTAGTTTTTTTTTGTTTATCGCCTACCACTTAACTGAGGTGTGTTCTTAAAAAATCAAGCATCGCTGAAGGGTTATTAACATAATTTTTTTTTATAGATTTTTTTATGATTTTGGAGGATTTTCTACAAAAACAATTTTGGTGATCCGGTTACCATAGCCGATTCAGCGACCTAATTTTTTTAAGAATGCACTTGTGATTGAGTTTTCAGTTCAAGGGAAGCTTCATATAAGTAACGAGATGGGTTAAGGCCCTTTTTCATCTTCCTTAAAATGCCGAGCTAGGGATGCTAGTATTTAAAAGTAAATTAAGAAATATACATTAAAAAAATATTGTATATAATAAGTCTGGTGATTATATAATTACTAATTTGGTTGGTTGACAGCTAATTTACTTTTAAGATTGCCTCTAAGATAAATTTGTAGCTACTCTATAATCAAACTTATTCTAAATAGATAGGCTTCGTTATAATTTTACTAGCAGGGATCATAAGGGATAAGACAATGAATGAAACATTAACATACATTACCAATGACAAAATACAAAATTATCCCTACATTATATCAATATTATTAATTGAAAAGCTTAACACCAACTAATCAGAATTTATTAGAATTACCCCAAATTGTTTTCACATAGATGTTTTTTTTATTAATATAATCATCCTTGTTTTGAGTACTTTTAGTTAAACATTCATTTTATCTTTTTTATTTAAGGTAAAAACCATTTCTTTGAATTGAGCTGGGTTCCTTGGCAGGGAGTGACAGGTCATTGGGTTGCTTATTATGATAGTCCCCAACATTGTAAAATAACGTTTTCTTATTCGTTGGCTTAGTAATTCTTTGGGGACTTTCATTAAATTGTGATTTGTTAGTTCATGAAAAGTCTAGTATTCAACTAATTGTAATCTTCATAATAGGTAACTTTGTGTATCAACATTGGGAAGAACATCAATTTATCGGGTTATTGTCTTATCCCTTTAGATCCATGGTTTCTAGGGAACCAAATGATTAATGCTGAAGTGCCCGCAGGGTTATTAATATACCTGAACAGGGTTGTATTTGCTGTTCTTGTTCTTCAGTGGGTAGATTATACTCTTCCTGAAATATTATTAAATTGGATATTTAAAGAAAATCGGCAGCTCCGCGTCAGCTGTATGTAAGCCTCATGAAAATCAATCTTTTGCAATTTTTAGTAAGTAAGCTGGATGACTCAATTGAACCAATATGACAATCCCTCTTTGGCAAAAATTTCAAAGCATCCACACGGGTTTTAATTTGAGGCTTAGTTGTCGAGCCCTTGTATCAAGACGTGATTTAACCAATAAGGACATTCCAATATTTCTATTCGAAAAGACTAATTGGCATTAAAGTAGACTTTTATTTAATTAGATTTAAACTAATTATCTTTTGGATATAATCATTTCAAGAAGTGAGAATATATCTGTCCTTGTTAAAATGCCTAATGCTGCCATGTAAAGTGCATGACATCAATAGTAAATAGGGTAATGTCTTGATTCATAAACAGGCGCAACGAATTACCACATGCTTTATTATGACTTTTTATGGATGTTTGGAATAAATTGCTCTCCTTTAGTTATTCTCCATGAAGGAGAGTGAAACAGCAACCTTGTATCTTGTAGTGATAACATTTTACATATACATATACCTGCATTCATGAGCTAATTTTACTCCAAGCTCAGGTCTTCTGTCTCTACCCTGTACCATAGCTTTAACCTTAAATCAAATAAATCAAAAAAAAATTAAAAATCATTACTAGTATCTTTCTGGAAGATTACGAAAGCATGAAACTTTAAGTTAAAGATAAATAAAATTGAAGTAAAAAACGTTGTTTTACTATATAAAATATAACTCAAAATATAGAGAAAGTCCGGAGAAGCTTTTTATAGTACCTATAAAAAATGACGTCACACTGGCCTACCATTGGTCAATTAAAATGTATGCTGGCCTGATATTGGTACTTTAGTCTGTGTATTGGCCCAGGCCTATCATAAGTCATTTTAAATTTTACTTTTATGTATATGTTATACATAAGAATAAATAATAAAAGATATATCATTACTTGGATCTTACGCCATCTTATCATGTTCTCTAATAAAGTGAAACTTGTAGCGGGGGTAAAGTAACGATCCCATCCCTCCACCCCTCCTCTCCTACTAAATAAATGAACGGACCAATACATAAAGGGGAGGAAAGCAACTTAAATTGACGACAATTTTTCATTTGTCATAATATCCACGTATATTCTACATCCATATATACATAGGGCAAATTCGACATATGGTAGTTCTAAAGTATAGCTGCCCAAAATCAAATAAAATTTTTGATTATTCACCTCGTTTGAATTGCAGACTAAACCATGTTCAGTGCGGATTCTCTCAAAAGCTTTCTGTATATCGTCCAGTCTAAAAATAAAGGCAATTTTTAAGATGTTATCTTATTCGATTAATTATTTGGTGTATATTATGTATATCTATCTTTCGATGAATCAATCAATCTATATATCTATCTATCTATCTACCAATGATAAATGAATCAATTTATGTATCAATCAATCTATCTATCGATGTATCAATCAATCAATTAATTTATCAATCGATTTATCTATTAGTAAACTTACTTGATACCCCTAGAAGCATCCTCAACAAGGATAGTTCTGAACCCTAGCTCAGAGGATTTATCTATTAGTATACTTACTTGATACCCCTAGAAGCATCCTCAACAAGGATAGTTCTGAACCCTAGCTCAGAGGATCTATCTATTATAATACTTACTTGATACCCCTAGAAGCATCCTCAACAAGGATAGTTCTGAACCCTAGTTCAATGGCGTGGAAGGCGGTGGAAGCTAAAAAAAATATCAAATTTAATTATTAAGAGAAGATGATTAAAGTCCCTCAACAGATTATGACGTCATACGATAAAATAACCAATGAGAGGCCAGCATAAACTTTACCATTGGTTAATTACAGTGTACACTGGCCTGCCATTAGCTATTGTATCGTATGACGTCATAATATGTTGAGGGACTTTAATCATCCTTTATTAAGATATATTTGTTTTCATGTTAGGTTACACTTAAATAAGGTAAGGTTTTGTAAAAGAAAACATTAAACTAAAATTAAGTTTAAAGAATTTTCCCAGAAGATATTTTTTGTTTTAATTTCTTAAGTATGGGAGAAATTTAAAACATTTAAAATGTCATGTTTCATATTAAAGTGAAAATACTTTTTAAGTCTTAAATTCAGTCAGTTTGATAAAGCATTATTAAATTATTATATTATAGATAGTTTTTTTGCGGTTGGTAAAATAAAAATTATTGGATAAAACCCAGGTTTTTTTTCGCCCCGACAAGTCGAAGACCCTTAACCAAAGAATATGAATCGGTTTCTAATCCATACTAAAATCTTAATTTTTTTAAATCATAAAATTGCGAAAGGAAATGTTCTTTTAAAGATAAAAATACCGAAAAAAGCTAACTTGACATATTTAATGTCTATGCGCCAACTAGAGATAATCGTCCTTGTTTTTTATTACAATAAAGATACATTTAAAATATTAAAATATTTAGAATTAAACGTCATGCAAATTTAAATATTTATAAAAGCATTAGCCAAAACATTTACATATTAAGTTTTAATATCATTCTATATACAAAATTTATAGCACCCAAAACGTGTAGTTTACACCTCATATTCCCTTAATCTTTGTACATATTTGTCTGTAACTCAAGCTTTTATTTTTTAGTTAGATTCTTAAGTATTTTCATGCTGTTCAAATCCATGCATGACCTAAATCCCAACAAACTAAGGGAATCTTCACTAAAAAATCCATCAATCTATCTTTAATTACAATTTACTGTTTAAAACAACATACCAAATTAATTATATATTGGTTGCTCATTGTTCTTTCCAATCTTCATCCATCTATCTTTTATAGAAGCTAAAATTTTTTATACCCAAAAGGTGTTCTATATAGCTGATATTCTCTCAATTTTTATACAAGTTTGTCTGTAACGCTAGGATGTCTTTGTTAGAAGAATTTTCATGCTATTTAATTTTAATTTTGGGACAACGGAAAGTGTCATGAGTGACGCCACAAAAAATACGTCTATTATCCATCTCTTTTTTTATGGGATTCCTTTCCCACTTCTCTCATATTTCCTCTTTGATGACACTTTCCGGAGTCCCCAAACATTGCTATCTTAAACTTCAGGCTAACTGACATTCGATTAAAAGGCTAATTGTGTTTACAAGGATTCTGATAATAACTTGATTAACATTGTACTACATAACATTAAATACAATGTTATTGTTAATGCAAAAGAATTTGAGGAAATTTAATATGCATTTAAAGTACATGGATTGTTTTAAAATGACTAGAAAGCTTTAAATTTGAATAAACCCTATGTCATACTGAATCATTCTTATTACTATTCTGTGCGTCCATACAAAATATACAGCAATTTAGCACAAACAAGTCATGTATAGACATTAGACAGACAGACAATCTAGGTTAGAGAAGAAGATTTTCAGGAGTCTTAATAAATATATGTATGTATATTAAATAGAAAATATAATTTGGATGTTGCACCAGATTTTCCCTTACGCTGATAAAGTAATGCTCACAGCTGACTAAATAACGATACTCCATATCCACCCACTTTATCCCATCCAATTCCCTTCTACTGAATAAATAAAAAGACCAATAAATGAAGACCATATGAGAAAGCTAATTGACGACTTTTAAACATAATTAATTTTTATTTATTAGTAAGGTTAATTGAGGATGTAGAAAAATTATATGGATTTGATGGTTGCTTTATAAAAATACTCCTACTAATAATACATCATGCTTTGTTCTAAAAACCAATAACTATTTTACAATATTTTCAAATGTTAAAACGCATAAAACACAAATAAACATTATAAACCATTGGAAATTTTAAAGTTTTAAATGCAAATTTTTTGTTTAAATCGTAGTTGGGAAGATGTGAGAGAATATTTATGTCCATGAGTATCGCAGCCACGCATGTGAAAAAAATATGTTAAATAAAGAGGCTGCGTCCATAGCCAATATTGTTAACTGGGAGCAGTAAATAAAATAGCCTAAAACAACTCAATGCGTCATATATGCGTATATTAGGCTCCCCTGAAAAGAACAATAAAATTAGGATACAACTCATCTTAATTATGCTACAGGCAAAAATTTGCTTTTCAATTGTTTTTTCAGACAATGAGTTTTTAACAAAACCATGTAGATTTGATTATATTGTAAAACCTTTTTTTATATGAAACATGCCAAAACCTTGAAAAAATGGGTTAAAGAAGCCACGAAGGTTCTAGATTTATGTTGTTGATACATGCAAGATTTATATTAACTTAAAAAAGCGGTTCGTCAGATTTGTTATGAAACATAATAACAGTAAATTTAACTTAAACTATTCTATTCCTCAGCAACAAGTAAATGCGTAGATTATAAACGGATACTGCATGTATAGTCAATACTCTAAAGATAAGGTAATGTTTAAACTGCTTGGATACTGTAGAGTCTACACTGCATAGATACTGCAGAGACCAACTGCATAGAAAATGTAGATTTAAACTGTGTATATACTGTTTTGTCTAGACTGTGTTGATACTGTAGAATCTAGACTTTATAGGTACTGAGTAGTATAGACTTTGTATACCGTATAGTGTAAACTGTGTAGATACTGTAGAGTCTATAATGTAGATACTGTGAGCTTTAAAAATTATATTAACACTAAAAAGTTCAAAATGAAATTACAGACTCTTCATAACGTAATTTATCGTCCATTGTCTTATACATTACGAGGCCTTAAAATAACTATCTTTTAAACATAAAATATATAATAAGACGAACAAAATTCTGGAATAGCCTCAATATGATGTTACTCAAGTATAATAAACTAATTTTAGAAACTGCTTGTATGTGCTGTATCATAAAACCATATTATTATGATTTATTTTAACCTTTCATCCAAATTTATTTACATGCAATATGGTTTTAGGATCGCATCTTCTCTATATCTATGCATGCTTGTCCTTTTGTTTGTCACACAAAGTTAGACGTCACTTAATGCCATGAACAGACAGACATATCCAGGATAGTGTAGTTGCTCTACTAATAATGGATTTAATTATTTTTTAAAAACAGACAAAATTATCAAGATTTTTGACTTTTTCTAAAAGTACCTATCGTGCATTGCCCCTCCTTCCATAGTTTTGAAATAAAAATTTAAATTAAGGGGAAGGGGTTGTTTTTTCTCATACTCAAGAAAGAAAAAAGTTGATTTCAAAAATAAGGGTAAGGGGTTTCAGTGCTCAACTTTGTGGAAGCACGCCAAAAAAATGAATAGGAATATGTTTACTATTGACAATTAAGTACTTGAGCAAAATCATTATTATTAACTAAAGTTAGCAGTCAGAGATTGAAGAGATTTTAATCCTTATATAAAAGTATCTGTGTCTATGTGTCTGTCTGCCCCGAATGATCTCGCTATACCGTTAGGTTTCTCCTTTACTATATAGATTCTTAGGTTCTGGTAAGGTTTGTAACTAATCTAAGGGAATGCACCGTCACTACAAGAAAAAATACCCTCCCTAAAGATCTTTTTACTTTTTACAAAATGTATACACTATAGTAAGGCTACCCTGTAAGTGACAATGTACTATAATTCATTAATATGGCCGTCGTACAGCCTGAAAAGATTAGTAAAAAATTGTATTTTACTTCCTATATCCCTGTTTGGGGGGTAATAAGTCACAAAAAATATTATATATTATGTAGAACAGGGAATATTAGTTTATATTTAGAATATAGAAAAATTTGGGAAATAGAACAAGGAAAGTTATCACCAATAGTTGCGTAGTCATTTAAGAAAATAAGGTAAAACTTTTATAAATGGATAAATTTATAAGTAGTTATTTTCTGTATGTTAAGATTATTGGTGGATAAGTTCGAACACTCATTGTTTGCATAGCCAAATCAAGATTGATAGATCCCCAAATTTATAAAGCCATCTAAGAAGATAGAGTATTTATAAAACTATTGGCATTGCCCCCTCAGTCCTGGTAGGTGAATGCAAAGGAAAAGTTGCGGTTTCCCTCAAATTGCCTAGTCGGGCAAAAAAAACCTTTCGTTAATTTGACATAAATTGAAAATAATAAGTATGGAGGCGTAGATTTTCGTTTATCTATTTATTTTAGGTCTGGATAGGTTAAGTTATATTGGGTACAGGGTATATCCAAAGGGTTTCAGCACCGCATGCAGAGGTCCGGCAGCGTAAGGGGTTTAAAGAAGGGGAGTAAAAAATAGTAGTAGTAGGGGAGTAGACAAAATATACAGATTGAAATAAGTGACTTGTAAAGTAGCTACGCTACGAGAATTCCATGTTATTTTGTCTTCAAGTCATTTCTATAACTTGTATAATTTTTAATAGCAATATTGAAATGATTAATGGCTAGAGAAAGATTATAAAAACCTAAAATAACACCGGAAATAGATGACTATTAAAGGTCTATTAATATCTTAATAAATAACTACACACAAACATATAAAATGGGACAAATGGATTGACAATTGAAGATAAGACATCATTCTTAAGGGCCCTTGATCAAACCTATGACTGTAAAAAATACAGTATTTAAATACAATTATTCATCCCATGACTTTAAAATTATAAATCCAGCAACAACTTTAGGGATATAATATATGCATGACTTTGTTGGAAAATTAATCTATCTTCTATTGGAATATCATTGTATCCATGGCAATTATATACTTGTAGAACATAACCTCTAGACTTTATAAGGGGATTTTTATGCAGCGGGGCTATTCTACAAACTGTCTTGTGCTTTGAAATGTAAAGACAAATGACTATCAAGAATATGTATTAGCCGATTTTGTTTACTCTATTCATGTATCATAAGATTACGGATTCGCATTCCATTTCAATTGATCATCTAGAGACGCCATAACATCATCTGCTTTCAATGGGATGCAATACTATAACGCTCACTGGTATATTAGGTTAAGTAACATCCAAACAGACAATTAAAATTTTGATTGCATTTCCTTTGTGTTTAATTCCTAACTGTGCATGGTAATGAATTGCGCCTATTTGAGGGCAAAGGCATTCGCCTTACTCACTATTAGTGTAACGTTCCAGATATGAGGTACCATTTCAAACTTCTATAATATTACGTGATGTTGTCCAAACTTGAATACGACATCTCCCCGACAGCAAACCCGCTTGTTTATGATTTTGAAAGATTATTGTGTACTTCTGTATTAAATAAACTTATGTTATAAAAATAACTCTGTGGAAATTGTAATCATTTATGCTAGGAGGTAAATAATATAAGTTTTGACAAGGAAACTAAAAAAACTTGAAAAGTAAATCATGCAAGTGAGCTAAACTAATGACATGCAATGAGACTTGTAACTGTACTACAAATAAAACATTTGTTGACATTGGTACAATAAAGAAGCGTGCACAGAAATTTGGTATCCATAGTATATGAAGAAAAATTTAATTATAGTTGCATTTAAATATCATCAAATGCTTTGTAGAGTTCAAGCTGTCAAATAAACTCACAGAAATATCATCAATTGCATTAAATTGTAAACGAAAATTATTCAAACTGGTAAAGTATTTACAAGTTAAAACTCCTGTAGATTTACATTTTT
Organism: Acartia tonsa; assembly: GCA_900241095.1. Classification (NCBI taxonomy): domain Eukaryota; kingdom Metazoa; phylum Arthropoda; class Copepoda; order Calanoida; family Acartiidae; genus Acartia; species Acartia tonsa. The sequence continues at coordinate 18,835 of LS042437.1, read as the reverse complement.
ACATTTCTTAACTTTATAATTTAACTGTTTTTTGTCCTGTCAATTAATTTTGAATAAGATACCCAAGTCTTCAAATTAGCTGTTGATAATTAAAGGCTACAAGGACATATCATAAAACAATGCAATAATCTGCAATTAGAACCAAGGCTAATTGATGTTTGTGAAAAAGAAAACAAGTTTTATTGAACTGAAATAAATATTTCAACCATTTACATTTTTTACATTTTTTTAAAGAAAATATTTACAGATTCTAAAATTTCGAATTAAAAATTTTAAGGGAAAATATGCAAGACATAAAAGTATTGCTGAATATTTACAGGGAGAGTGTTATTGATTGATTGATCATTTACCCACGCAAACATCCGCGGCAAGTCCGCACACAACAATGTCTGTTATCCCATGCCTGCGCAAACTAGTTCTTAGACCAGTTTCCATCTTTTAAGGTCAAAATAGTGTAACTTTAATATAAAGAATTTTTATTTGTACGACAAAATGTACATTTGACAAAATATACATTTCTCAAATAGTTTTTTTTTACATTAAAAGGCCTGCATTTAAGTAAAAAGATTTAAGTTAGCAACATAATATCTGCATTAATAAATCAACCTGGGATAAAGGATATGAAACATTTTTATTTTTTTATAATATAACAGATTGATTTACAGCTAATTAAGTCATAAGTTTATACTACTTTGAGGCAAACTATTGACTGTATACATTCAAAAGTAAAGATTTATATTCAACTCTTAAAATACTCTTGATTCCTGCTACAAAGACAGTTTACTAAGTCAAAATTTTGCAGTAATTTCTAGAAACACTTTATAAGCAACATAAATGCTCAACTATAAACGTCATAAACTTTTTATAATACTTCTTTAATTATAATGAAGAACAAATAAAGTTTTGAGTTTTAAATTAGCATTTTTCAAAGCAGGAAAATGAAAAAAAAATCTTAAAAACTAAAATTCTTTAAAAAAGGTTGTTGCTGCTAGATTCTCCATTAAAGTTACACAAGTTTGAATCATTCCTGTTTATTATCATCAAAGAAAGCTGAATAAGAATCTATTTCAGAATCAATACCCTTGTAGATAAATGTGCTGCATTTAGCCACCTAACAAAGCAAACAAAGGTTTTTAATCACTACTAATATTCTAAGAAAAGTGGTTGCTTGAACAAAGCATTAAATTTATCAAAGCACAATATTTTAAAGCAAACATGCACTACATGATTTTATAGGAATTCATTTATATATTAATGATGTCCTGTAAAATTTTAATGGTTTGAATGTTTTTTGCTTGGATTATATATGACACTCAAGTTTATTACTCAACATAAGTATGTATTACTGGATCTGAAAGAAATTTAGTGTAATAGTTAGATAATAAATTCAGTAACCATTTAATCTAATTTTAACATCAACTTCGGAACAGTCAATGTCCAACATAAAAATCTATCATCCTACCCACACAAACATCAGTAGCTATTCCACAAATGTACAAGTCTGTACAACCCGCTTTCCGTACTAGCTCATCCAACCTGGTCTTTGCCTCCTTATTGCAGTCGAAGAACGCAGAATATGAGTCGATTTCAGGATTAAAGCCTTTCAGTATGTGATCAGCTTTGGGATGAATCTAAGAAAGCATTAGAGCATATGTACAAAGCATTATTGGCTAAATACTTTTTAAGGTTAATACTACAACACTACAAAATAAATCATGCCCATCTGAGATCAATCTAATATAATATCTGAAATGTACAACAGGTATGTAAATAAATCTGGAAGGCAGTTACTGCAAAAAAACAAACTAATCAACCATTGTTCAAGATATAGAAAAAAATGCGTCATTATACTAAAGAACAATATAATTAACTACATGTTGAAGTCAATAAGACTATATAGTCATGTCATAGTCAATGGTTTAAAAATAACCATTATAAAAAATTGATTAATACAGTATGTTCTGGTTAACTGTTTGATAGAATCTAAATACAAATATTAATATTCAAACACAGGCATATTAAAGCACTCTCTATGTCCACAAGTTAGAAAGACAAACACAACTATTCTAAATTTAAGCTTTATCAAATTTCTACAGTGTATTGGATACAAATCAAGATCAAGGCTCTTGTGATGATCTGATTATAATACCAAACACTATAGAAACTGTGTAGTTATTGATCAGCATCCCTACCAACACAAACATCAGTAGCAATGCCACAGACATAGAGATCAGTGCAGCCCTCCTTTCTGATCATCTCCTCCAACACCGTCTTTGAGATCTTGTTGTTGTCAAAGAAGGCGGAGTAAGAGTCAACTTCTGGGTTGCTGCCCTTGTACACCTGCTTGCCTTGTGGGTGAACCTAGTGAACAGTTCAGTTGGTAAAAATATATTACCTTACTATTTGTTTTAATTGTTATTTTAACTAAATCTATATAAAAGGGAATAAAAAGAAATTAATTGTACTCAACAAAATTCTTATTCTAATGTATTATTGAAATTTGTTTGCTCTTTTTTACATTTTTAAAATAAAATTTTATTTTTGAAAAATGAAATACAGGAGACAAAGCAATTTTTAAACCTAGCCTGATATTTTATTGAATTCATAAGTTATTTGACTTTTAAATAGAGATTGAATCTAACTTTTAATTTTATCTAAAACATATAAAAGTGTTTTCTTGAACAGTTGAATTTTAAAAATATTCAAGTCTGTATACTGAAGTGATGTGACATGTAAAGAATGTATCGAGTGTAAGTTATGGTGTTTGTATCCTACCTAAATTTACATGTTTTCAGGTTTACAAGGACAGGTCAATTGGAAATTTTCAAAATATTTATTAAATAGAAAACATTTTAACCCTTATAGATTGAGGGGGGGGGGGGTCTAAAAGCTCTAATCTAGCTTTTTAATGTAATTTTTTTGTAGGTCCCTCCTTGCCCGATTTTATGACCGATTTTTTGTTCGGCTTTTACTATAGACATATATCATAAATATCGTGGCTTCTATTACAGCTAGAGACCTATACATTTTTTTGGTAAATCCTTGAGCAATAAGAAGCAGATAAAAATATTAATTGGCGCCGCAAATCGCCGTTTTACCACCGTAACAGCCGAAAATGGCGGTTTCCGTTATTTGCCGTTTTTCGGCGATGATCAGAAATAATAATTTTTTTGTTATGAAAAATAAAAGTTCCACATAAACTTTGGTAATCCTAGCATTAAAATTGGCCGCTCTACAGCTGTTTTAATATTTAGCGGCTGGCCGCTAAAAAAGCGGCTAAGGAGCGGTCTGACCGCTATGACTAGAAAAAGTAATTTTCTCTAAAAATACACATGAACCACCAG
>LS042436.1:10401-22365 GCA_900241095.1 Acartia tonsa | reverse complement strand
TCCCAGAGGACCAGTAAGTGTCCAGTATGTAACAGTACAGTTGAGGCTACTAAACCACTTCTTAGTCTCAGGTAACCCTTTTATTTTATAGTTTCTCTATTACTAATCATCAGATATAAAAGTAACAGGATGTTTGTCTATTTAGGGAAGCTTAACATTAGTCTAGGGAAGGTTTCAAGCTATAAAAAGCCCTTGGATATTCGGCCCTGGAAAAAAATTTAAAAAATGTAAACAAAATTATTTCTGAAATACTTTAATTCTAAACATGTGTATTTTATTGGGTTTTAACGAGGTAGGGGGTTTTCATCATGTCGAAATTTCTTAGTAGGGGAAGAAGTTGATAAAATATATATTACTAGCGAATACGCCTCTAGCATCTAGGGGCTCTGTATTAGATGAAGCTGAAGTAATAGTTTTAAACCATCCATAGACTTAAATCTGACAAAGAAATAGCCTAAAACCATCACATTATCTATGTGAAGCTTACCGTAACAGTAGTTATTGAGATCTTAAGCTCACGACAAAAAAACTGATTAATTTATATTATTGGATTGTTTTGGGTTTAGCATTGGTTTTTAGAAGATTTTTGCCGACTATACATGTCTGACATATATCATCGACGTATAAGTGACGTAGTTTTGCAGATTTGTATAGCCTCTTCTTTTAATGGATGTGTTGATCCTTGTTTAATTTAATGTATATTCATGAATCATTGGTTCGTAACCATTCCCGCCTCACTTCAGGCTCGTTTGGGTTTCAAATAGTTTGTTTAAGGAGACTTGTAAAGAAAAATTCCTAAAATATTACAAAAATAGTTTTTACTATCAAAAATATCTTTTCCAGAATGGCTATGAAACCGACAAATATCCGCTGGATTAGAACTGAATAGATACTGAAAAATCATGTATAGCATCGAGTTACAGACAATTTTCCACTAATAATAATATAAAAATCATTAAATTGCAGCCCCTCGGGGCTAACAAAACTGGCTTTAATCTTAAAATTTTTCATTTAACCTTACCTTACTTACGAAGTAGCTGCTTTAGGTATAAGAAGTACCATAAAGATTTTCAAAATTTCTAAAATTGCTCCTTCGAACATTGTCAAAAATAAGTGTTTTGTAGAACTTTTTGTTAAAAATTACAAGTTTTTATTTTACCCTCCCCCCACCCCTTCCCTTGCTCTAATTATGTGCGCCAATTAAATTTATTATTAATTATACTTCATTAATTTTCATCGACTAGAGACTTGACTGCTTTTAACGACACACTATTTTTTAAAAGGGATTTTGTACAGTTTGTGTTTAGGACATCAAAACGATTTATTAGTAAAGGTTTTACTTCTACAGTTTAAAAAACATACAAAACCTTTTTACTTGTCTTTAATTACAATTTTTTAAAAGTTGATTAATAGTACATTGAACAAATTGAACACAAATTTACATAATATTATGTTGATCTTAAAGCAACATGAAATGGACTAAACATGGCTATCTTTTAAAATGGCTAGCAATAATTTAAGAAGTGCAGCTTCTATTAAATTAGTTGTGCAACTACGTTCGTCTGTATCATTTACTAAATATATGCATTTAATTTTAGTGTATATCAAACTATTTTTAATTTCAAATGTGTTAGTTTGTTATTGCTGCGCTTTTTAGAACACATTTGTTCCATTATATTCATGATTATGTATCTACTTTTTTCTTTCTCACTCTTTGTTGCATATAGCCATGAATCGAATGAAAATCATGACCAAAAAATAAAGCTAATGCATCATAACCAGGGCTTGGCAGCCGTATATTTTAAGTCCGGCTCGGCCGCAGGCTTCTTTAAAAAATGTAATCTTTTTTTAATATAAAAAGGTGAATGTTATTGAATTTTCAGCTTACAGCTGCTTTGATCTGACTTTTTACGTGCTGTTATGTTCAGCTGTGCTGCGGATTGTTGAGTTATCAGCGGCTGCCGAGCCCTGAATACAATGAACTAAAACTTAAAAAACATTATATTTTAGCTTTCTTTTGTTAGTAAGATTGTAAACAATAAGGGTCTATTCTTTTCTTTCTTAATTAGCACTAATTAGCGGTACAACAAATTTATAAAGTATATACATGCATATATGGATTTAATTTTTTTTACTTTTTTTTGATTTTAGCGTGTTCGCTTCCCTTGCTCTGACTGTATGTATGTGTGTTTGTAACGCTAATGGTACCTTTCAAATAGCTAAAAATAATAAAATAATTATTTTTTATTTTATTTTTCGTAGAAAATTGTCTATAATACGATGCTATACATGATTTTTCAGTATTAATGAGAACCTGTTCTTATTCAGCGGATATTAATCAGCTTCGAAGCCATACTATAAAAAATGTTAAATATCAAAATCTAAATTAAGCTTTCCTCACCTTTCTCCTAATTAGTGAAAATATCTATGCAGGGGTGGAGGGACATTGGGCTGTTCATTACACTAGTCCCCAAGGTTTTATAAAAATGTTTTCCTATTCATTGGCTTAACAACTTTGGAGCCTTTTTTTAAATTTTGATTGGTTTAAGTGCACAAACACTAACTGTAATCTACAGAAGGGGTAATTTTGTGTATCATTATTGGGGATGTACATCAATATATCGGCCATTGTCTTATCCCTTAATATCCCTGCTATCTGTGGCTTGTTAATTACCCTATCTGTTCTAATCTATTTTAGCCATTAAACAAGTCTACATTCCATACGAATGTATTTATTACAGGGTTTTATATATTTCATCAAAGGGATAGTTGCATGAAGTGCTTTTAAAAGTTTGATTGCATGCAAAAGTTAAAAGAATACCATCTAACATAAAATTTTGTATTATAATAAATATAAATCAATTAGGCACCTGCAAAATAGTCATCATACTGGCTTTATGAAAACAGGACAGTCATTTATGTTGCATATATCCAAAATGTATGATTTTCAAGTCTTGATACTTTTAAAACTACCTAGTAGAAAATTAGAATTCTTACAAATATATATCCTGTAGATGTAGTTTAAACTATTGAACAGAAAAAAATATGCAGTTCACAAAATTCAAGTTTAAATTCACTTCGTGCAACTACCCTTTAATATTTCAAATGAATTAACTATATTTTAAAAGAAATCATTATAATTTCTAAAAGTTAATATCTACCCTTTAACATGTATTTTAACCCATATAATATATATATAAATATATAAAGACACCTAATTATGCCTAATTAGCTTTGATTTAGATATTTTCAAGCCTTTATTATTATCATTCCAGCGTTGAAAACATAATTGTTTGTAGCGAAGCTACTCTATATGTCATGTATGATGATCTTTGGTCGGTTTGACGTAATTCTCTTGTTTTGCAGTCGTTTCGTAATTAGTAGTTTCCCCTTCTACTCTTTTCTTTCCTTTTTAATTGACTAAAGGGTTGAAATTGTGTCTTATTAAAACTTGATTTATTAGACATAAAGGAAACCAAATCTGTAAAAACTTTAAATGCTTTTATTGGACGTATTCGTTCTTGTTTTCCTATAAAAGTTGTTTTCCCTAATAATTCTTATCCGTTTATCATTTGTTATCTAACTTAGTGACACAACTAACTTTATATTAGAAAAGGAAGTAATTTTGGAATTTTATGAAAAAAATGCTACTTTTAACATGAAATAGTTATTCAGTCAACAATCTCCCTGTTAGGCTTTGCAGTATTATGTTGACTTGCAATTGAAAATGATTTCAATTATTTGGTATTTTTAAAAAGTTTTATCTTATATATGTAAAAAATTAATGATAACTGGCAATCTATATGTTGTTAAAGTTGTCTCAAATATAGGTATCAAATGTATTTAAATCTTCGTTTTCGTTGTAATTTTTGAAAAATATAAAGCACCAGTAACTCATGATAAAAGGTAAAAGTCGTGCTGCCCTAACAAACATTTAGTTCTACCACAAATATTTCACATTCGAGTCACGTATACGTGTGTGTGTGTGTGTGTGTGTGTGTGGGTGTGTGTGTAAGATGCACGCGCAGTAGGGTGGCCTGCCTGTGCGCGGTTAGCGCTTAGCGTGGAGCCAGGGCGCTTGCTTTTCAATATACCCAGCCATATTTTTAATGATAATCATTTCAGGCAATGTAGGTTCTTTTTATTTTTATTCTTGTATCTAGCCTTTATATTATAAGTCAATGTAAATCCGAAAATGTTTGAAAAATCCTAAACTACTTGTTTATGAAACTGTTTGTATGACATATTTTAAAAGACTCTCTCTCTCTCTCATCAAGTAATAATTTTCAAGCTAGCTACAAGTATAAACACACACACACACACACACACACACACATACACAGAACTACACAGACTCCAGAGGGCTATAATTGTCATCATTATAAAGAATACATAAAGCTATGATATATTGTATCTTTTCACAACTGTTTTTCAACAGCAAAAAATAATCTTTTATTCTTAATGAAAGTTGTTTAGAACATTGAAAATTGAAATTAATTTCTTTTTTAGTAACAAATCTATATAACAAAGCAATAGGTAGATTGAAGCTGACAGTAAAATACAGGGTCCAATTTTGTACAGTATATTCTGTATATTTTGGTTTTCCTCCAGTTTTACAAATAATTTTAAAAGGGTTATTTACCTAAATTTCAGGGATCTAAAGGGATAAGACAATGGCCGGTAAATTATTCTACGTCATCAATAATGATATACAAAATTATCCCTTCTGTAGATCACAATGAGTGGTTGAAACTTTAGCAAACTCAACTTAATGAACTAACCAATGAAAATTCAAAAGTTAACTTAATCTTTTTTGCTAACATCGACTGTCCAATTCGTCATTTGAACTTATTTTAACTTGTCACTTGCTTTTCTATAAAAGTTCTGTTTTTCATTTTATTGTTATTTTCCCCTTAAAACATTGTAAGTTCATTCTCCTTTATGATTATACACTAAACCAAATAACCCTATTCTAATGACAACTTTGTCTATAGCAAGGTTTATAATACTGTTTATTACCATATTATTATACCCTGAGTGAATTTTAATTAAACATTATTCACACAACATGGAACCAAAGTAGTCATGAAACTAGACGTCCTTGTGTTTCAACAAATATTATTTTTTAGTTAAGTAAGAAACATGTTTTGCTTTGTAGCTTTTCTGCCAGTGAAAATGAAAATTTTATTTATTACTTATATGCAACTATTGTGCAAAAACATACAGTTATGGTAGTGAATAAGGAAAATTTTAAGTTAGCTATCTTTTTTATTTCTACACTTTACATAAACGTCATCATGAAACATTATTTAAAGCAATATTCTTTACTATATAGCTCCCTTTTGGCTCTTTCACATACATACACACACACACACACACACACATACACACATTTATATTTTCTGAAGATTATTATTTGTTGTTAAGGGTCTCTGAACATGAAAGAGAGACAGAGAGAGATATTATATATCAAATAATAAAAAGAATTATGAGAATTATTTGACATTATATAAGAAATACTGGCGTCTGCGGCCCTAGCATCTAGGAGCTATGTATTCGAAGGAGTAAGGAAAGTGTGAAAATAGCCTGAAACTAAACTTGGAAATAAGCATTTATTAGCCTAAAACCATCCAGGGACCTATAAGAAGTTCCATAAAATAGAGAACTTAGTATTTTCAGTAGTTATTAAAATTTTAAGTTACAGACAAAAAAACCTTACTACTTTATATAATAGGATATGAAAAATATAGATGTATCCTCAAGTAGCACGGCAATAAAACAGTAAATTGTTATTTGGACAGACGGACAGGCCTTAGCTGTAAAGAAACATGATATTAATAAAAATATTTGATTTTAAAATATCATGAAAATCCTTTTACTTTGAAAATAATTAGGATTAAAGAAATTTTATTAAAACTATTTTATAACAAAATTTATTATATGAGAAAGTTTTATGAATTGTAGAAGGTTGATTATTAACCATAATTTATAGCAATCATTATTTTTATTGATCATCATACTTGAATGATTATTATACGAAATTTAATCAAATACATTATTAAAATCATGATAAAACTTGTTGCATTTTCAATGAAATTAAGTTGCAATGGTTTTTATGGCAAAAGTGGCCAAGTCTGACATATTAACGTTATGCAGTTTTAAGACCATTTAGCTTATTTTTTTATGTTGATTTAATAACAACAAAAAAGTAGTATTTGAGGGACAATTTATATTAGTATGTCAGGGGTAATTTATTTTTTTGGGTTCGTGTTTTTGGAGGATTTTTTTTACATTTTTTAATGGATTTTTTTTTTTGATTTTCAGATGTGGCACATCCATGTACGAGATGGTGTACAGGCTCCTGTTGGGCGGAGTGTTGAACAAAACTGAGCACAAGCCCTCCGTATTTTCTCTGATATCGGAGCTGGACAGAGCGGAGGACGCAGGACAACTACCAGAGAGGATTTTCTTCGGAGCCGAGGAGGAAATTTCCATGTCTATTGAGTGCTACAACCCTTCTGCTAGGTTAGTTTTGTATTATTTCTTTGGAGGAGAGGATAATGGCAGATAAATTTATATTTATAACAACATTTTCATTATTTATGGAGGGAAAAATGATTTATCTTTCATTGCCCTAATGTTTTCACCCTTTTTATGCATGCTCTATTTATTTTTCTTTGAGATAACAAAAAAATCAGAATTTAGGAAAAAATGTATTGATTTTTGTCTGGAGAAAAAAGAACAAAAGTCAAAAGGAAATTATGTAATTTTCTTTATATTTTACAGAGATTTAGTTTAAATACAAAATTCAAATTGAGAGTAAGTTTAAGAGGCTTGGGAGTAGGGAGAGGGGGGAGAAAAGGGAAAAAAAGTACTTTGGTAATTTGGGAGCGAGAAAGACCAGCGATAAAGTGGTTGTAAAAAATGTACAAAAAAATTTAGGGGGAGGGGGGCGGCTGGTTATACAAAAATACATTTTATGTTTCTTACAGTTTTTCCAAGAACCAAATTTGGGGGATTTTTGTGTTTTTCCTAGATTTTTTTCCATTCCCTTATCCCTGACAGATGTGTTTTTCAGTCTGTGTAATCTTTCACAAAATCTTCAACATTTTTCTCATCCTTATTGTTAACACATTTCTTGTACATTTTCTATAATTATATCAGTCCGTCCGTCCGTCCGTCATGAAACAAAATATCTTAATATCTTAATATGCATGATAGAATTATCCAATTTTAATTTTTGCATGTTTTTCTTTACATGAAGCGTAGTAAATTTGTTTTTGGATGAGTTCATTCTTGTTGAAAACATTTTGTGTTTTGCTTGAACAATTTTCTGCTTCTATGCTGCGTAATTGGGGAATATATACACAAATATTAAGTAACTTTAATATAATTTAAAATTACAAAAATTATTTTAAAGATTACAGTTTCATTAAAAAAGCAACCCTCTACATCCATAGGTTCTATTGGCTCTGTATATGAAAAGGGTATTATCCTATGATATAAAGAAGTAAGCTTTTTTAGTCTGTAGCGAAGGATCTCACTAACCACTGAACTGATATGGTTCTCCTTTACAGAGAGGCTTCTTACAGGTCCTAAAATGGTTTTAGGCTATTTTTCTGCCTTTTCATACACCTTCGAATATAGAACACCTAGGTGCTAGGGGCGCAGCCGCTAGTATTATATAATAGAATATAAAAAGAATATTTCGCAAAGTTTTTATGAAAACTTTGCTTGGAAAGACTTTCCCCTAATTAATTAATTGAGTGTTGAGACCTTATGCAAAAATTTTCCCCACTCGGGGAGGAAAATGTATTCACAAAAACAATTTAGATTAAGATATTAGGAGTTATATTAAGAATTACTACAAGAAACCTTTATCTACAATGTAGTACATTCAGACTGGCGTATTATTTTAATGTAAAAACAGCCCTTAAACACAATCAAACAATATTTTCTGCCATAAAATTTTTATTTGTCCTTTTTATATTTTTTAATAAAACATTTAACTTTCCCCACGTCCTGTCTCTTTGCGTCGTCGGCAAAGTTTTGGAAAATATTTTTATGTTGTTGAAAATTTTGGAGGGTTAGACAGTTTGGTAGTTAGTTAGTTAGGTGTCAGATGGATAACTATTTAATATTTTACCGTTGCTTAATGATAATTGGGACACCTTTTTATTAGTCGGACATAAGTTTTAATTTTTATTACAGTATGGCTTCGAAAGCGATTAATATCCGCAAGATTAGAAACGGTACTTGTCCTTACTGAAAAATCATATATAGCATCGTATTATACAGTTTTCCAGGCATACTAAAAAAATCATAATATTAATGCCAGTTTTGACAGCCCTCCGTATTTAACTAAATGGGTTTTAATCTTAAATTTTCATTTTGGTATCCGCGGAAAGCTGTCTATAACAAATGTAAAATATTATTAAGAAAAGATAACAGATGATTATTTTATTTGAGATGTAATAAGATTATTCTTCACGCTAATTTTATATAAAGGGGTATATATTCTTTTTAAAGGATATAGAAATAAAAACAATATCTTCTTTAAGAGCTAAATAAAAGGTTTAAATGTATAAAAAAAATAGTTGCTTTTAATACCCCTGTAATTTTGCATCGATTTTGCTAACCAATAAGATGTTAGGGGGTGAAACCGTATAATCCCCCCCCCTCTTCTTTAATTTGTTTTCCCTCTAGTGTTTGTTACTATAGATGTTTAATAAAAGTAAATATACCTAATGAGATTTTAGGGGGAAAATCTGTAAAAAAAAATCTTGATATAAAGAAGTAAACACTGAACCGATTGAGTTCTCTATTTTAAGGAGGCTTTACTTAAGTCTCGTGATGGTTTTATGCTATTTATACACAAACAGCTGACTTCTAATTTAAGTAAACACTTATCAACTCAAATACCCAACTATCTTATACCATCTGGTTAAAAGAAAGGGAGAGATCTATTAAAAGGGTAAACCATCAATTCCGCTTAAAGTCTAAAATAATTTATATTTATGGATTAATTATTACTTTGATCTTACACAAGATCATCATGTACTCTAATAAAGTGAAACTTGTAGCTGACAAAAACAAAGAAAATCCCCTAATCCACTCCCATTACCCCATTCATCTCCTACTGGATGAAGGAACTGACCAATAAGTTAGGTCCATGTTAGCAACCTTAATGACTACATTTTTCTCCTGTCATATTATCCACGTATATTCTATATTCATTGCTATTGTATACAGGATATTTATGAAACACTGCCATTTCCGCGGAAGGTATAACACACCATTAAAGGGTCTCGACCACTTATCCTAAATTAGATGTGTAGGATATTAAGGTTCTAAGTGTGGATTCCACTTCATTTAATAATTATCACACTCCATATTTAATAAAATGTATATTGCTAGTTGCTTCTCCTTAATATCTTGGAAAGAAGATTCTAAAATAGATTTAAACCATCCGAAGATATTTAAAAAGCTTACTAGAAAAGTGCAACCAATTCAGACAAGCATTTTCTGAGATTTTTAGCTACAGACCAAAAAAATACTACTTTATATTAAAGAATACTCGAGTTTTTGAGGGTTGAACTTGTCCTGTTAACAATGGTTTATTATGACTATTTTAAGAACTACAGTAACAGGATGTCTGTCTGTTTGTTCTCTAAGATCTAGTTTTGAATAAAAAGAAATTATTATGACTGAGGGATGATGTACATTTAGGTAAAAACTGTCTGTATCAATCCAATAACATTATTGGATATATAAAGGTTACCTCAACTGATTACAAATTCTACGGGGCGAGCTTTTATCACCCTATTAATAGGCTAAAATATTCTCAGAAAAAATTTCAATATACATGGAAAAATATATAGTATTACTGTATTATAGTTTATTGTACAGTTCTACTGCAAACAAAAAGACTTATTATTTATATTTATGTAAGAAATAAAAAGAACATACATATATCATTACTATTGAAAAGAATATCTTATTCACATATTACAAAAACAAAACATCATATATATAGTTATTAGAGTGTTTCAAAAAGGCTTTTGAATGGTAATTTGTTTGCACTATAATTTTTTAAGCCAAAAACTCCTAAAATTCTACATGATATATTATAATCTTTTAAGTTAAATAGAAATATGTTCAAGCTTTTTTTTTTAATCCCAAAAAGTCCATTTTTTGGAACAGTCTAACATATATATACATCTTTGGTATATTTTGTATTTGACATTTGTATTATAGTTTTATTCCCTTTTCTCCAACAACTTTTTTTCTGTCTTTCGTCCCTACATTTGTGTGTGTGTGTGTGTCTACCCTTGACTTAACAAAATTTCCCCCAAAATATCTTAAAATGAGATTATCAGGGAGGGAGGGGATATTTGTTTGTAAATTATACTGGTACCCAAAGTTTTATATATATGGTCTCTCCTTTATTAGCTTAAATCTTTGTGTCCTTTGCATGTGTCTTGATTGGTTGATATAAACTAGCCATGTCCAAGTTTTTCAACCAATAATTTATCAGTAGTGTGCATAAATTCATCTACCATTGTCTTATCCCTGTAAATCCCTGGATTATCCATTGCCGCCACTTGACAGTATATCAGTCCAGTGGGTGGGGTGGGTAGTCGCAATGAGGGAGGGGGGGGGTAGAGTTAGGGGCACAAGGGACTAGATAGATAGATAGACAAGGGGATAAGGGTTAGTTTTTAGATTTTAAGGGGATTTTATTCATAATTATGCAATATAGAGATAAATTTTTTAAAAATTCTTTATAAGATTTAATGCTTAGAAATATATTATCTCACAATAACAATAAAAAATATTTTAAAATTTTTTGGTGAATAAAGTTTTTGGCCGTTGCCATTTATATAATAAAATAGGGAAAATTACAGGAAAGGTGGGGAATTTTCGGAAAGGGGGAGGGTAAGGGACAGGAAATTTTTTTGGGGGTGGTGAGGAAGGTTCCCGCAGGAAATTGTCTTTAAAGGAATTGTACTAATGCCCTCAGGGAGCCAGGGAATATTCTTTTAAATTACTACTGGATACTACAAATCATGGATGTGGAAAAGTATTAAGGGAAAAAAATACAATTTCGTCGGCTGAATGTTCGTTTGATTTTTCTAGTTTAATTGAATGTTGATTACAAGTTTAGATTATGCCAAACAGCTTAGATTGTCTAGCCATCAAGTTTTAATAATGGATATATTATTACCTGGATATTACACCAGATTTTCATGTTCTTGAATAAAGTGAAACATGTAGCTGGCTAAATTACAAACCCCCTCCACATCCATCCTTTACCCTACTCCCCCCCCCTTCCTTCTTTATATCCTAACTGACCACAATATCCTCGTATATTATGTATCCATTTTTAAAATTCAACGCAGTTTACTATTAATAGGTAATACGTTACGGCCGAAGAAACGGCTATGTTTTAAGGGCATATTTGCAACGGAATTACTACAAAACAAGTGAATAACTAAACTAAAATTAAAATATAATTCTTTGTTTTTTAAAAAAAAGATATCTAATAATAATATCTCTATTATAAAATGTCTAATAGACGTGTTGTGCAAATTTGCTACGGTTTGCAATTTAGGTTGCCAATTACACAACAACACATACACTCAAATTTTATATTTTTCATCAATTATTTTGCTTCAGTTTAATCTCATCAAAACTTGATTTAATGAAATAATAAATTTATTTGTCTTTAATTGATCATTCAATTCTCTATACATAAAATCTTTAAGCAGTTAAGGGGGATCTTTATATCTTAACAAATGGGATAGTTGACTACATATCTTAAGTGATGTGTTTTCAAATAAAAGTCGAATTGGGATTTGTATTTTCTGTGTGTGTGTGTGTGTTCGTGTGTGTGTGTGTGTGTGTAGCATGGTAGCTCATATAATCCAGTTTAATACACTCTCAATTCAAATACTAAAGTCG
>LS042436.1:0-10301 GCA_900241095.1 Acartia tonsa | reverse complement strand
TTT
Source organism: Acartia tonsa (assembly GCA_900241095.1). Taxonomy (NCBI): domain Eukaryota; kingdom Metazoa; phylum Arthropoda; class Copepoda; order Calanoida; family Acartiidae; genus Acartia; species Acartia tonsa. The sequence goes on along the minus strand of LS042436.1, from coordinate 10,298 downwards.
GCACTTTTTACCCAATATTGATTCTAGTTCTTTACATGTTTGTTTTCTTTTTGACATAACTCTTGCGACTTTTTGTAGCTTAACAAGAAATATTGGATTTTAACTTGAGTCAGGAAAAGACATGTTTTTACTTCAACACTGGATTTATTATTACTTGGATGTTGCACCAGATTTTCATGTACTATATCAAAGTGTTACTCGCAGCTGGCTAATAACGACCCCACCCCCCATCCAAACCCCTATGCACGCGCCTGCCCTAACTACATGTAGTGCAAAAAAACTTTGCATGTTAGATAAAAATGTTCAACCTTAGCATATACACAGAACTAGCAAAATAAAGAGTGCAATTGATACTGCAAATTTCATAAATAGATTGGCAGAAAATTACACTGTTAAAAGCTATCAAAACAGCAAGTTTATTATTCTTGGCATTTGCTATTTTGTCTTTTGTTATATGTTGTATGCATAAGTAACAACTTGCTAATATGACAATTGCGAATTTTTTTTGCGAACACTGATGAAACACTGCTAAACAAACCCGGAAGAATTCTTTTAAATGCAAAAATTGGGAGTTTCCACCCACCTGCGAAAATTCTCAATTGGTTTTTTATGTTATTTTAAAAACAAGGATAACAACATCCATAAGTAGTAAAGCAGTACCATAGACTAAGTAGATACTGATGTGTTTGGAAAATTTTAATAGGAATTTCAAAACACTTATCTCATATAGCAGCCGAGAAATTAATATTTCCCCCATGAAAGCTTAACAATAGGTGGATGGATCGAAAATGGTTTTAATGCAAAAATGTTATAACACTTATATGTTTGGCTTATGGGGGGGGGAGGGGGGCTCTGTACGTTATGCATCGTGATTTTCAGATAAGGGGCCACACAAACAATCAACAAGAATAATCCTTTCTTTGTGTGTGTGTGTGTGTCTGTGTATGTGTGTGTGTATATTCTAAACCAAAAAAGAGACAAAGGTCAATTTATTGAAAGACTTATTCTCCTATCTTCTTCATTCAAATGGTTTTAAAAGCATTTGTTTATTTTAAACACTTTAGTGTTTATATATTTTGTGTAAGTGTGTGTGTGTGTATGCTTGTGTGTGTGGCGGACAATTGAAAAGACTTGTTTACCAAAGTCATGCCATGAAGGAAAGAGTTAATCTCACTCACCCACTCTCCCTAACTCCCTCGCATCTCTCTCACTCTCTCTGCATGACTTTGAGAGTTTTAATGCACCATACATTGGTCCACAATGGGACAAAATTCACCTAGAGTCCAAGGTCAAAGATTTTACGCTGCAATTAAGCGCCAATTAAAGCGCTAATAGATCACAATATTTTTTCTTCTCAAGAAAAAAAATAAAATTGTGATTAAGAATGGATGAATGTATCATCATTATAGCCAGGAGTTAGGAATGAAGAATTCAAGAAAAAAAATTATAGAAAAATACACTTTTTTAGGACATGAAGATATATTTTGATTTTAGCTATCATTTTAATTCATTTTGTCTCTTGTAGAAGTGAATCAAGCAACATTAGCTTGGTCGTTTTAATTTATAATGGTATGGGAGGTAAAAATTAGACCACAAAAAAATTAAATATGTTTTGTTATCCCTTAAGTTCTGGAAAAGTGCAGAGGGTGTGAGAGAATTCATCATTATAATACACACACACAGACCCACACACACACACACACATACACATAATCAGGCTTTTCACTTCCTTAACCCACCAAAAGATCTTCAATTCATTCCCAATTTTGAATTTGGGATTATTATTTCTGCGGTTGACTTTTCCCTACGTCATATATAATGTTTAATATAAAATGTTATTTGTGAAAATATAGAACACATTTCTTTTTCTATTCCAATATACACTACCCACCTCGCCCCCCCCCCCAAGAAAAATTTTGTGTAAGTGTAAAGTTGTCAAGTTAATTTGGCCCCATTTATCAGGATAGAAAATAGACCAGCTACAACTTTAGATAGATAGGTATTGACACAGCTAAATATTTTACAGCAGCTTTCAAAATTAAAGATTTTGGTAAAAGGGTTTTAATTAATTCTATGAAAAGCTTAAAGGCACCACTAGACTAATACTAGACTTTCCTGAAAAGCATATTTTAATCACACAGATAGACAGATATCTTTTTTTAAACATATATAATTATTTTGTTGTATAGACCCAACACTTTTATATAAGTTTTATCTGAATTCTCGTAGATAATTCCCATTCACACTTTCTTACTACAATTCTAACTTTCAAACTTTTATATATCTCTATTTTCTTAATCGTATTTCAGGGAGGGAGGGGACATTGGATACTGGTACCCAAATTGTTATTATAAACTTTGAAACCTAAATTTAATTCTGTTTAATTTTTACAAACCTACAGACCTTTTTTAACCAATAATTTAAATATACAGAAGTGACAATTTTGTTTAAAATAATTGGGGGTGTACAGGAAAAGTAGAAATTAAAATTAGAAAGGCCGCGCCGGTTGTTTTTTTCTAACTCTGTATTTGTTGTGTGTGTTTTGTAGTGAAATAGTTTATCAGTTCCCCACATAGACAACTTCATTAATCTTATACTAAAAGGTTTCATCTCTAATTTCCCATTTGGAGCAAGTTGGGACTAGCTCCCCCACCCCCACCCCCAACAAAATAAACCTAAAATAAAAGAATTGTTAACGTGCTAGATATATTTTTAAATAGTAAAGTGGTGGATGTGGGGTGGAAGGGGGGGTTGGAGTTGTGTATCCTAATGACCATTTAAGGAATTATCCCATTAAATTTATTGAAAAATCCATCTCTTACCCCTCCCCATTTTAAGGGGTATAGGTAGATTTGATCAAAACAATGATAAGTGTATTTTTTAGTTGGCGGAAAGCTTTTCTTAAACCATTTTGCCTTTAAATTACAAATAAAATATTATTTGATAAAAATATCTAGCTTTAAAATGGTTTTTAAGTTTAATGTATGTAAAACATATGGTTATTACTTCCCCTGTAGTTCCATTAAAAACACAATAATGCCCTTACATAACCATTTACCAGAGTATATGTATACAACTAGCGGATGCGCCCCTAGCCTCTAGGTAGTAGGCGCCCGGTAAAGTTTACCTAAAAGAAGATAACTCAATCGGTTCTGTAGTTATTGAGATATCAAGCTTCAGACAAAAAAAAACTTACTGCTTTATATAATAGGATACACAACATTTTTAGTTTAAGATATTCAGGAAAGCTTCGCTTCTTAGAAGATAAATATTCTATTAGTTTCTTTAAAAAAGATTGAAAAAAACCTGTTAAATCATGAGTAAAGGATATAGCATTGTTTAAAACATCTTTCTGCGGATACTAAAATGAAAAAATTTAAGATTAAAACCAATTCTGTTAGCCCCGAATGAAAAATTGTTTGTAATACGATGCTATACATGATTTTTCAGTTTGTCATAGAACTGGTTTGAATCCAGCGGTATTAATTGATTTTGAAGCCACACTGAAATAGTTTTTCCTTATCTACCATACCGTTGTCCATGAAAAGAAAATAAGGTAGCCAACCCCCTGAAGAAATGCTTATTAAAAGAAAGAGATAATCATGGTAGAATTAGATCTTTGTGTTATGCCGCTACAATGGATATATTTTACGTGGATAAAATGACAGGGGAACATTTGTCGTCAATTTAGGTTGCTATCATGGACCTTATATATTGGTCAGTTCGTTCATCTAGTAGGAGAGGCTGTAGTAAAGTGGGTGGATTTTAACCAGCAGCGAGAAGCACTTTTTTAGAGTACACGAACAATTGGTGCTATATCCAATTAATATTATATCCATTGCCGCTACAGACCATTTAGAAACTTTTTTGGATGGCTTGGGTTTTAATATTATAGTCATTAATTCAGATACTAATGTAAACAAAAAGGTATTCGGGGGTAATTTCAATAATAAAAACTTATTTTTATATATATAAAGATAAAAACTATTTGATATTTTAATTTTATAAAGTTGCCCTTTTTTGCCCCGATATTTAAATTCCCATTAAAGGAAAAAATACAAAAATTGGCCTTAATCATTTACATATAAGGAGTTGCTTAAATTTTGGTTATTAATTTTCAGAAAGGGATTTTTTATATGAAGAATTATTGTGTTGCCTTAAACTTTTCATCTTTTTCCAGATAAAACTTGATTAATATTATTAAAAATGGAATGAAAATTATAAAATAAGATATTAAATATTTTAATTTAATCATCATATTTTAAATACTTTTATAAGGATTCCTTTTACAGATTAAAGAATTAATTTAGAAAATCCTCTTTTTATGTCAAAATAAGACTGAAATATTGTTTTTATAGAAATTATTTAAATTTTTTATAATTTCAAATCGATGTAGCCTAGAATCAATATATAGTATCGTTGTAGCCTACTAAAATATCGGTTTTCTCAGATTTTCTGATATTTTATTGCTTTATTGACGTTGGAGCTTTTATACTCCACGGATTTTATATTAAATATTAATTCTTTCTACTTTTTTATATAATAAATTCGATTTTCTTTTTTTAGTAGCAAAGCTACTTTATCTTAGTGCGTCCGTTCGTCCGTCATGGACACCTAGGATGTATGACAATCTTCTTTATTTGTTGTCAAATTAAAAAAAAAAATTTTCTTTCAGGAAAGAGCCAGCAGCGAAGGAGAACCTGAACGGCGGGGAGGAGAACCCGAACCGGCGGTTCCTGCAGTGTCCGGGCAGCGTGACCGTCGGCTCCCTCAAGAAGTTCATCGCCTCGAAGTACAGCCTGGACAGCCAGGCATTCGTTGTGGACGTGCTGTACAAGGACGAGCTTCTGCATGAGGAACAAACTCTTATTGACATTGCTTATGCTTTCGACTGGAAAAAGGTAAAAAAAATATTTTAAAAAGAAAGCTTATTTTTGTTGTTTTTAGTTATTTAAACACAAAAGGACTAATTTTTACTCAAATATTACTGTATTTAAAATAATAAAGGAACATGAAATAGCAGATTAAGCTGGAAAATAAAATAAAAAATGTTATAAATGCTTCACATTAACTCACACACACACACACACATACATACATACACACAAACACAGACATACACATACACAGAAAAAAATGTAAGGCCGGGAACAGTTTAAAATTTTGTGTATGTCCCCCCTAGCTTCTTTTGTTACTGCCACCAATTTAAAGGACTGAAACATTATTTTTTTATAATTTATTTCTTAACATACAAAAAAAATATTATTCTCATACCTTTTTGGATTTTTAAATTAAGTCTTTGGTGAATAAAATAATGGAAAAGAAAATTTTTGTATAAAGAAAATAATTAACTTCTCTATCACTTTAAGTCATACGCACGTTTCTCTTCTCCCCTCCCTTTTTCTGCTAAATACAATTTCCCTTTTTTATTTGAGTTTCTTGCAATAATTGCAGAGCCAGTGACCAGGATAATAACTTCTGGTAATTGCAATCATGTCAGGACACACACACACCCTCACACACACACACAGCTTTAGAAAATATTCCCCCTACCCCTACCTCTTCCCCGACTTTTCCTTTTTCACTGACACACTGTGTGTGTGTGTGTGTTTCTGTGTGTGTGTGTGTAACTGGCGGAAATGTTCTATTTAACTTAAAAATTATTCTCTCAGACTTGAACAATTTCTAGACAGTCAGGTTAAACTGAAAAAAAAACTTTTTTGCCGCCTAACAACAATTCTTTTCATCAAAGAATAAAACTCTCCCTGTGGACTTTCCCTCTGTCTATTTTATTTTCATACTTTTTTAGATAAATTTACTAGTGGCTTCGCTCCTAGCATCTAGGGGCGTAACATTAAAGGTTCAAATACATACATTCTATAATAGAAAATTATAACATGAAAAAAAAGAAATGTCTATTTTTTTTGTATAAAAAGACAAATGTCCCTATAAATATTTGATGTTATTTTTCTCTCTAGTAAAAACTCTTTCTACAACATCGTAAATCAAAACTTTTATACCGTCTTGCAAAATAATGCATTCAACTTGTTATTATTTTATTTTAACATAATATTGTTTGAATTTATGTTAATATTTTTTTATTTTCAGACCTCCCCAATGCAGTTCTTCTACTGTGTGTACCAGCGGACCCAGGTACTCACCAGAAAGAGAATCAAGAAGCGGACCAAGACCGGCAGCAAACGGTCGCCGCCCGCCAAGCGCATGCGCATGGACACCAAAGCGCCAGCCACGGCCAATAATAATATTAGCAGCCCGTGGAAGAGTCCCGGCCGCGAGACGGCCGAGTCCGCGGAAATGTCGCGGTTGACCAGCACGCGGCCAGAGCCTGCCGCCTCCAGACAGCAGCAGGAGGCAAATACCAGAACTACTCCACCCAATAATCAACCTTCAACAAAGTTGAAAATAAGTCTTTCACGTGGTAGTGTAGAGGATGGTAGTGTGGGCAAGGGGGGCAAGAAAAGCCCCGTCGTCACCGCCTCAATTTCCCGGTCTTCCTCCAGCTCCACCTTAGCAGCTCCCCCAGCAGCAAAGGCTGGTGATGCCAAGTCAAAGTATACCACTAGCAGTGCCAACACCAAGACTGTCAGTCAACCGTCAAAACAGCCTACGGCAAAGGCAACCTTATCTGTTGCACAGACTGCCCCGACACTGAGCCCTGCTTCATCTATGTCAAGCCTGTCAAACAGAAAAGTTTCTAGTGCCACAACCTCCAGCAAGACGCCAAGCCCTAAGCCTGCTCCAGTTGCCAATCCCACGGCAAAGCCGGTTCAGACCTCCGTGCCAAACAGCAGTGCTGCAAGCAAGCCATCAGCTAGTCAACTCTCACAGGCTGCCAAGCCGACAAGTGTCAGCAAAGCAAGTGCTGCCAAAAGTGTGGCACCTCCAGTTAAATCATCTCCTGCTGCCGCAGCCCCCAAGCTGACAAGTATCCTGAAGAATGGAGGCTCTAACTCACCTGTCCCACAGGGTATTCTTAAAAATGGCAACAGCACCCCAACTGCATCAGTGAAAACCGCCCCAGCTGCGGCGGCTAATCCTAAACCAGTTGTTGGCAAAGTGACAACTAATAATTCAGTGACAACTACTGCCAACACAACTGTGACAACTCCTGCTAAACCTATCTCAACTCCCACAACAAAATCTGTCACAATTTCTAATAATGTGACAGTGTCTACAGCTAACAACTCTGTGAGTAAACCAGTGACTCCGACAGTTAGCAAACCCGTGACAACTGTGAATAATACTCCGACAGCACCCAACAATGCAATGAAAGTGCAGGACTCGAACAAAACACCCACCACAAGGCCAACTCCACCTCTGAAGCCAATCTTGAAGCATCCAACCCCTGAGCAGAAAAGGCAGTTGGAACAGCCGCTGCCAAAAATAAGCATGCTCACCCCGGCATCAAAGGGCGAAAAGCCGTCTTCCCCGTCTCCTGCAATGCCCAAGTCAATTTTGAAAGCCTCCACCGAGTCTAAAACTACGTCTTTGAAACCAGCCAGCAAGAAGAAGGAGGTGGTGGAGATTAGTGTTGAGGTGTCAGCTAGTGATGTCAAGAAGGTCCTTGAGAAGAAGAAAGCTGAAAAGGATCACATGCGTCTTGGTTTGGCCAACTCAACTCCTGTAACCTCCACAGGTGTTGAGGAGAAGCTCTACTCCAACTATTCCATTGTTGATCAGATCAAGAAGGCCGGATCCTCAGCTCTGGCCCGGCACCAGACAGAACAGCGGGCCGCCTCAATGATGGACTTTACACGTGGCGGCGATGCTTTGAGCAGCGTGCCTAAAGTGCCGCCGACTATCCAGGGCCTGCAGCCGACGCTGAAGCCTATTGCTCCTCCAGCAGTCACTTGTCATACTAGCACAAGTGTGACCGAGAGCACAGCGCTGTCTAGTATTGTCCAGAGCTTGGCAAATAAGCAGCAGAAACAGCTGCAAGAAAATGGAACTGCTGGCAAGGATAGCCTGCAAACCAGCGGCACTCCATCCAATAATAATAACAATGGCAGCAAAGTGGAGGGCAAGTCATTGGCGACTATGTTGAGCTGCAAGAGTGACACAGCTCTCAGCAACCAGCTACCTGTTAATACATCTATCCGAGCTATCAACAAAGACGGCTCCAGTGTCAACTCTTTTGAAGCCACAAACAAGCAAAATTTTAATTTCTACAAGAGCAATATGGCAGCTGCCAATTCCAAGCCCATGGTGGGCAGTGGCAGCTTGTCAGATGCTGTCAAGAATGCAGAAAGCTTGGCTAAAAATATTCCCGCTGGAACAACCGTCACTGTCAAAACTGTTGATAATAACAAGATGTCAGGAAAGACATCCCCGGCTGTTTCCAATGAATCCTCCTCGCCCAAGCCAAGATCTCCCAAGACTACCATTAACAACAAAGTGTCCATGAGTGTGAGCAGCAACTCTACCATGGCCAGACCTACCATGAGTATGGTTAATCCTTTCAGCAATGCCTCTAACTTGGTGGCTAGCAGCCCCCAGAGTCAGTCCATGCTGATGAGTCAATTCCACAATTCCCTCGGTGCCATGGCGCTTCACCACAACCTGTTGAACTTCAGCAACCCAGTGGCTGCTCTAGCGGCGGCGCAAATGGATGCTGCCATGCGTGCAGTGGCCGCCCAACAGGCCGTTGTCAGCTCCCTGCCGTCCTCGGTCGTGTCTTCGTTGGCCAACCCGGTGACAACACTAAACTTCACGAATCCGACCTTGTCCAGCAGTGTGAGTGTCGCGGATGACATATCGGCTAGGTTTGGATTAAAGATCCCTACGCCGCCGTCTCGCACCAGCAGCCCGGCGGTCAGTGGATTCGGCACCAGCAGGCTCCAGGTCAAGGTTAACTCTGACTCTCCAAGAAACAGCGGTAGTCCAAACAATGGGTCTACTGAAAAATCCGACAATGCAAACAGTGTGTCAAATGTGAAAGCAATTCACAGTATGCCAGCCATCCTACCCTTCCCAACCGTCAAGAAGGCGCAGGCCATCCCTAAGTCCTTGAGCCAACAGAACAGACCCTCTCCAACATCCCAGCCCTCATCTCCGCTGACGTCCCAGCCGATGTCAACGCTCCCTAGCAGTATGAGCATGTTCCGGTCAGTGACGCCAGCCCAGATGGCCCAGGTCAACTCGCTGAAAAAGCTGGCCGCCGACCTCAACACCGTCCACCAGAAGACCCTGAAGGGCGACAACAACATTCTCAACCCGTTGAAGAAGCCCAGCAGCGACGGCAAGAAGCTCGGCCTGGAGGCGGGCATCAACAACAAGGAGGGGGTCACGTCTAGCTGACTATCCGCCTTCTGTAACTTTGTTAATGAGACCAAGGGTCCTACACCATCATCTACGGCGGCCGCCGCTAAGTGCATCGCCACGTCAGTGCCGTCTGTAGTTACAACGGCGGGTCTACCCGCTACCAATTAGATACGTTATAGCGGTGACTTTGTTACTATAAACGCAAAAAAAGCTGTGTAAAAGAGCTTTGCTTTTCAATAAAAAATAAATCTGATCTACCTTATAAAAGCTAAGAAGTTACCTTATTTCCAAGGAACATAAAAAATATGAACGTTTTACTAAAACCATAACAAGATGTGATATTTCAATAAGTGATATTTATAAAAATAATGTAAAATAAGAAAAAAATCTGCTGGACTGAAAAAAACTTAGTAAATGATGTGAAAACAAACTATTTTTCGTGACAGAAAAAATACTTAAGTCACTTTTAGTGTATATGATCGAGTTAAAAATTTGAAAAGTTACAGAAAATTTAAATAATGTTTTTATGGATGTTTTAGTTATTAGATTATTATTAGCTAGATGCTGTATTCATTAATATTCTGTAATTTAAAAAGTTTTAAATTATTTTTTCCTTTAAAACCAGAAAAATTAAATGATTTTTTAACTGAAAATTATTTAAGATGTATCATCTTTTATAAAAAAGAATAATTTAATTAATTTAAAAAGATTTCTCTATAAAAATTCTAGTTTATTTACAATTGTCTCTATACGACAAGACTGTCCACAAGAAAAATTTTAATTATCATTTGCAAATAAGACTGTCCGAACTTGAGAGTTAGCTTGTATCATGTTTCATAATTATGTAAAAAATGATGAAAATTATTAATTTTTAGTTCTTAATGTGTCAGAGTTTATATAAAAATAAATGTTGTTAGATAAAAAATATTTGTTTTGCATTTATAATAAAGTAACAGGATGTTTGTGTGTCTGTGTGTTTGTGTGTCTGTGTGTTTGTACCGAAGGATCTCGCTAAC
>LS042432.1:5178-15746 GCA_900241095.1 Acartia tonsa | reverse complement strand
GTGGATAGGAACCGGTTCTCATCCATACGAAAAAACTATGTCTAGCTTCGTATTATATCCAGCTTTCTACGAATATAAAAATGTACAATCAAAAGATTAAAACCAGTTTTTTTAGCCGTTGCCGGAACATTCTATATCCGCGGAAAGCCGTTTATAATACGATGCGAGAAATAACTATGATACCCTGCATATTATCATGTCCATGAGTAGAAAATGATGTATAACATCAAAAAAGTAGATAATATTTCTAGATATTTCAAATAGAATATGAACCATCCTATCATATGAAGAAGTAGAAGTTTCTTTGTTTGTCTCTTATGATTTTGCTTACCACTGAACCGATTAGGTTCAATGAAACCAGGTCCAATAGTAGGGAATCTAAAAGGGGAAGGTAGGATGTGCTAAAATTCCGTAAAGGTTTGAGTTTTAAGGATTAAAACAGTAGAAAAACGATTTTAAATTTTTTTCATCCTGGTTAAGAGGTAAAATGAACCTTTTAAACTTCCATAACATAACTCAACTTCCTCGCCATTTCGAATGCTAGCAGACGCTTTGCAAAATATGTAAAAGCTGTTACCTCCACCATACCCCCTTGACTCCCACAGATCATATCCCAGCGCAGTGGTGATTACTTGACGGAACCTCTCATCAGTGATTTCATGAACCTAAATATTTTTTCATCATATTTACATTTCTCGAGAATGGGCAGTCAAAGCGTATAATAATACTTTAAACAATAATAAAAGAAACTTTTTTAGGTCCTTGTTGCTTTTAAAGAATCTGTTCTTTCTATTTTAAAAAAAAATTATTACTTATTTTACAAACAAAAAAAAGGCAGGGGGGTATATTCTGCACATGATATATTCAGCAAATTTTTTTAAAAATTTCCCATCCTAGTTTTTTCCAGCAAGGAAGAGGAAAAAATGAAAAAATATTTTCAGAACTCATTATCTTATTCATATAATCTCCCCTCCCATATACTTTTTTTTCAACAAGCACACCCAAAAATGGAAAAAAATGTAATGTTTTCAGTTCTCTTAATTTTTACATTTTTTTACCCCAACCACATATTTTTTATTCCCCCCTCCCCCTTTAGCAGGGTCAACCATGCAGAATATACACCCCTGAAAAAATGTGAAAGCTACCTCTACAAAGTGTCCAACTAAGTTACACTTCCTGCATACTTTGTCTCTGCTCTTGCACTTGTCCTGTGTGTGGCCAGTTCTAGTACATCTAAACACAAACAACTGTGTTAATTTTCCTTGGGGTTTAGTGATTTAGTGGTTAGCTTATAGATGAAAGTAAAAGAATAGAGTGTTTGTATATGTGATTTATTGATATGTTTTATTTGTTTTAGGTTAAGTCAAGATGATGTATGATTGTATGTTTATTTATTATTGTTTAGTTATAAGTTTAATTTTATGTTAATAGAATTATATTCTATCTTGTTCTAAATGTTGTGTAATTTATTTCTTATTTTAAATATGGTTTGCATTACTGAATTTTATCATGTTGACATTTCAGAGTGAACTTTTACCTATAGGAGTTTTTAAATTATATGTTTTAATTACAGATTATACTTAGCAGCTTAAAGATGAATGAGTAAAGTGTTGGTGTTGGCAGTGTATAAGGAATCTGTTCCATAAAGGTATTTGGTGGTTATTTCATAGAGGAGAGGGGTTTAATAACTGTATGTCCCCGCCCCATGGACCCTGTGCCGACTTTTAATTGGGTCTTTGAATATCAGCCAATAGCATCGGATATAATAACACAGCCAAGTTGCTTCAAAATGTCAGACAGAAATTTGCTAGCAGACGAAAAAGGTCCACAACACATGGGCCAGGTAGATGTCTGATTTATACATGTATTGCTTTCTAGTTTCAGTGGTAGATAGTTCTAGACTAGCGTTTCATTTAAAATTAATCGTAGTAGGCTTTACAGGAAATGGATATTTAATACTTGTAAAACTGTAAACTAGTGTTATATGAAGAAAAAAACACGCATTAGTTAAGAATTTAGCCTGAATCATCAATGAATTTACATTTTATTACTGCAAATGTCAAAACTATACTTGCATAGATATGGATGTATTTTACCACTTTGCTTAAGAACGTTATTTTATTTATTTCAAAACAAAGTATTTTTTACCTTGGGCAAGGAAAATCTTCTTGTCTTGGTTGAGCAATGGCGGCAACATTGCTGCTCATTCTGGATTGAATTGGGGCCTGAGCATGAATTGGCGGAGGTGTCTGCAGCTGCTGCTGCAGTGGCACAGCTGGCTGGGTCTGTGTCTGAGTTGGGGGAGGATGGCTCTGTGGCGTCGGCCAATTATCCATACCTGTAGAATAGTATTCTCATCAGATTTAAAGAATTCTGATACCCATTATATAGTAGCATAAAGTTTTTTCAACATTCTTATTATTTTGTCATTTGGTAACTACAATTAAAATGCGTAACTCAACAGATCGCAGACAGCAAAATCCTTTGATTAAACGACCATTATCTCGAACACCAAACAGGAGAGTTAGGCAAGGGCCTATTATGAAGAAAGATATCCCCAGCTTACTATTATCAAGCACAATTACGGGTTTCTTGTAAGTAATTCATTGATATTTGACCTCTCTAACCACTGGGACAAAGCTAAAGCTTGAAACCCAGGTCAAAGACAATACCTGCTTGTTGAGGAGTTTTGGATGTAACTGTCTGGCGCAAGGCATGAAACATTCGCCTCGTTCCATACGGTGACAAGGTGCGTCTGAAATATTAAATATTGCATGCAAATTTTGTCGGATTGTTTTCGACTTAAAAAGATGCTGTTTAAAATAAAAGCTACCAAAATGTATTTTGAAAAGCACATCATTATATTAAAAGTAAAAGAAGTTGTCTTTAAATGATTACCTATGTATCTAATTCAAATAAATCTTATATGAAAAGCAATTAAATGTTCAGTGATAAAAATTTTATTTCTCTTGTTGGATTTATTTACTTACTGAAAGCAAGTATTTACTGCAATTTTATTAATAGAACAATGATAACATTGAATAACATGAGAGTAATCAGTAACAAAAACAATTACCTAGGTTTAGGAAGTGGCCTCAGCCACATATCAAGGTACTCTGCATTATTACTATACTCGCTCATTGTTCCTCTCATGATCTAAAATAAATATTCAAAAGGTAAATATAAAATAGTAGAAGATTTGTGTCATTTCAAAATCTAATATGACCTAGTGAACTTTAACAAACACTACTTAACATGTGCATGATAAATTTTGTATTATGTGGGTACAACTACGTTAAACGTATTAAGTTAAAAAAATAAAAGGGGTTATAAATGAAGAATGTAAACATTTTTGATATGAAGGACACATAGGAACATGCCAAAATATCGAATCCACATCTGCAAAGAAATTAAAAACCTATAGAGTGATTTTAAAGGTTTAGACTTGAGAATATTATAACCAAAAAAAATATTCGGTTCCTTTCTTATCACTGACAAAAATATACATCATAGCATTACCTTAGCCATATTAAGGATCTTTATACTCGGGAACCTGATGTCCCCAAGTTTGTTGAGAAGTATCTCCTCCCACTGTCCATGGACCTCCATTCTTGTCTCAGCATAAGGAGGTATCATCACAATGACCTAAAATTAAATATTGAATAAAAAAGCTCATTTTTTTACATAATAATAAATTAAATAAATTTTAAATGCCTTTGAGTTCATTACCCCCTAAGAACCAGAAAACAGGTTCAACACTTAGGAATTCATCAGCTTTATGAATATCACTGACTTGTTACTTTTATTTTGGTATGAAACATAAAAATCTCACCATTTTGTTTTGGCGGATCAGGTTAAGCACAAGCTCTTTTAAAATGCGTGCTTTCTTGTTCAGTTTTGGTTCATTTCTACGTCTGACCTCATCCATAGGGGCGTCTTTCAAGGTTATCAAACTGGGATCATTCAACTCGTTTGAACCAATTGAAATGCCTAAAATACATTTGTTCATTTTTGTCTCTAATCTAAATATTTTTTTTTTTTTTTAAACTCATAGTGACAGTGTTATACCTAAATATTATGCAATAAAAAGCATTGAAATCTTTACTCACCAACTTTATAACAAGTTTTAGGTAGAGCAACCATGAGGCTATCACGTTCTTCTTCATACATGCTTGCCAAAGTTTCGTTTTCATTACACATAACCTGCAAATATTAAAATTACAATACATAACCTTTTAAATATGAAAGATATTTCACAATAAGTATGCTAAAATTGAATCAATAAACTTAAAATTGGTCTTTGGGTGTATGTAAAATTGATAATGTTGGGGATTGATTAAAATATGACTTACCCTAAAATTTACTTTCTTTCCCATTCTGTCGACGATATTCTTGATATCATCAACAGTCACCAAAGATTTCCAGTGACCATCACCAATGAGGGTCATGTTGAGGCCCCATTTCATCTCCTCAAACTCATGATCTATAGATGCAGGTGGCATGACCTGCTGCATCTTTAAGCGCTCCCCACTGCCTGAACGAGAACGCCGGCGTTTTTCTGTACTTCTCGATCTTGACCTCTTCCGTCCACGGCTACGGTCTCGTTCCTTATCTTTCTTTTTCTTCTTTTTGTCTTCAACTTCAATGGTATCTAAAAATTATTGAATTAATCCTGATCCTTATGATATATGTAGTAAGAACGTGTTTCTAATTGTCAATTTAACGCTACCTCACCTGAATCTTGTCTCATGAGACCTGTATATTTAATAAGGTCCTGTAAAACTTTATTCATCTTCTTCTGGTTTTCAGATGTTTCTGCTAGAATTCTGATAGACTTATCAATTTTGTTGTGTAGAAGGGCAGTGTTACCACTCATTGAGTCCATTTTCAATTCTCCTAAAAAAAAGTTTAGTAACGATTTCTTCTAAAATGTACAAATCTTTACAAAAAGTTGTTTGAATATCTACTAAAAATGAACTCTTACCTTTACCATCGCTTCTGACAATACTTCCCATATCCAAACCCTGCACGACTGCGAACACCTGTTCTGTTTTACTGAGTATATTGTCGGACAAACCAGTCAACTTTTCTACCTCGGCCTTTACTCTTGAAGTGTCGGATTCTTCTAGAACCCTTTCAAATCTGGACTTTTCACTCTCGGCCAATTTCTTGGACAGGTCCTGATTCTGTTTGGTTAGCTCTTGTGCCTTTTTCTTGTAGAATTCTTCGTTCTCTCCAAAGAAAATTTTTACTTTGGCTTCCAAATCTTGATTTGAACTCAACTTGTTTGTTAGTTTTCTGATATTTTCTTCATGGTTAGTTAGAATGTTTTGAAGACGTCTGTAAATAAAAGTGTTCAAAAAAAATAGTTAGTTTATCAAATACAATAACAAATATCTAGTGCATTGACTTCATCCTAGGTATAGAAAAACAACCCTTTAAGTATAAAAAGCTTCCCTTAAATGGACAACTCAACGAGTTTAGTGGTTAGCGACATCTTAAAATCCAGACAAAAGGAACTTACTTCAGTATAAATTAGAATAGGTACATAGAATTTTATCGATACCTGATTTGGTCATCTTTTTCCTTTAACTGCCGGTTACAATCCTCAACTGTCTCTCTCATACCAGTTAGCAAGAGATTATTATTGTGAGATGTGAGTTCAAGTATTTTACTATACATTGCGGTCAAGTTTTTCATTCCACCAACATCACCAATATCACTGGAAGAAAGAAGATCATTGCTGCCTACAAACGAATTAGGATTTTCAAATTTATCATGGTCTCTGGGTTGGGATGATCGCTTGGTAACAATTTTGACATTTTCAGCAAGATTTGCCTCAGACTCGCTGCCTCCCATTCCGTTTTCCATACTTCCACGGTTCATTAGAGAAAGAGTTTCACCTAAAACATAAAAAATCATAAAAAATAATACAACATAAAGTTCATTAGTTTATTTTTTTATTAGTAACGATTGCAGATGTTAGACAATGAACGTATCAAAGTACTGCGGATGGTTTAATTATGAATTGCAAGTTAACCTCTATTTAGGATTGGTTAATCGCATACTAAATGTAAAGTTGAATTTACGGGTTTAAGTTAAAAGTTAAAGTGCCCTCAACACATGAAGTGGATTTCAATTTTTTTAACTTTACCTATAGGATTTCCACTTTCCTTCATCCCCTTGATTGCTGAAGTTGCTTTGTCCATGGTATCCATTGATATCATAACCCATCCATCGGAGGGACCATTAACAGCTCCGTCACACTCTTTGATGCCTCCGTATTTTTCAAATAGCGATCGTATTCGTTCCTCCGATAGACTATTCCTGTAAAATCATTTAAAATATTTGCAAGGTCTTAAGGATTTCATTCTCTATTTCAAAATCAACTGTAGTTTGGCCTTGGTTATTATTTTTTGGTACTTTCCTGATTTACTTATTAACACATTATTTTAAATTTGCAAACCGTGAACTTACCTGTTAGTAAACTGTAGCCAAATCCCTGCATCATTCTTAGCACCTCTGTTAAGAGGCATGATAAGAGAACTAAAATGTCTGAAAGAAATGCAAATCAACAAAAATAGAGGGGGAAAACTTATATTTGATAAACCTCAATAGTTAGAAAAAAACGAATCGATCATACATACATTCTAAATGACAGTTAAAAGCCAGAAATGGAAGCCTAATTTAATGCGGAAAGGGAAGACCATTAAAATATAAAAAACTTGAGAATTATTATCTCGTAATACCTACCTTTCTTTTTAAAATATATATTTATTAATTTTGGATTAATAATAGATTGACGACCTGATATATAGACTACAATCAACAAAGTAATCCGAAAACAAAAACATAAAAACATCAAATGCTTGCAAAATAATACGCTCTTGTGGTAAAATCATCATTTATAATGAAAATTATGCCGAATTAAACAAAATTACGAAAATCCCGTCAGTAGCGCAAACACCACAACAATGCCGCGTAATACAATGAAAATCTCGCGGCATACAAGCAGATGCAACTTTTAGTATATAATATGTAAAAAAAAGTATAATGAAAAATATAAATAAGATGATAATTTGGCGATTTCCCCTCAAAACGGCCTACTTGCACACATTAACTTCCATTTATTTCGACATTTTTTCGAATTTAACACTCAGGGTTGAGCCTCTATATAGTTAATTAGGACCCCGTGGCCGTATAGTGTATAAACTTTTTCTTAGCTCTTTCGAGGACATATGAAGCTTCCCTAAATTGAAGAACGTTATCGGTAAAATGGTAAGCAAGATCTTAACGCAAAAACAAAAAATCTATCTGCCTTAAAAAAAAGGAATTTTATCATTTTGAAGCAAAATATTTTTTATTTATTAAAAGTTGCGTCATTGATTCTACAGTTTGTCTGGTTTTATGGACCTAAATTTATCATCAACTTAAAAGTCACAGCAAAAAATGTTTTTTTGAAATACTATTTTGAAATTTTAAAGTTTAAATGAAAACTTTGCCATATTTCTTATTTTGAATTTAAATTCTTATATTTTATTTTATCTGATACAATGTAAAGACCAAAAAATTCGTATTCTTAGAACCGGCCTTTTTATTTATACATATGTTACACACACACGAACAAACATCAAACGGCCAAACATATATATAAAAATGTAAACAATTACGCACTCTCATCTACACACACTTATTTCATTTACACATACACACAGAAATGATTAACCCTGTTGTTTTTGAACACTCATACACACACACATATATATAATGACTACTGTAAAATATATTCCCCTTGAAAACATGAGAAATTTATATCCCCGGGCAGTGGCACCCTATTTACGTACTAAATTAGTGTGTATATGTATTAGTACTAAAAGGGGGGAAGTTCTAGTCTAAGACGGCTTTACGAGGGTTTTCTTCTATTTATAAACTTGTAATGTGAAGGCTGTTTGAATTATTATATTGTGATATTTAACATATATATTATTTAGTGCTGCGCTACACGCCCCAAGGCGAGATTTTTTTCATGTGTGTGTGAAGGTGAAAAATTTATTGTTCAATTTATATTTAGATTTTGAACTATAATTATGTTAATTTTTAAGTAATGCTAACAAATCTGCTGTTCTACTGATTTTTACAGGTTAAATATACTCTCCATGGTACTATCCCTCTGGAAACTAATCAAAATTATGCCATTGTGATATAAAATTAACCAAAATTCATTTTTTCTAGATCTAAATGGGGATTAAAATTATTTATGTTAAATTACTAAAATGAAACGAAAAAGAGACAGAGACGATGATTCCTCTGACAGTGAAAGAAAATCAAAAAAGAGCAAACACAGTAAAGTGAAGAAAGATAAGAAAAAGAAAGATAAAAAGAAGAAAGAAAAGAAGAGCAAGGAAAAGAAAAAGAAGAAGGTTGCAGAAAAGACTAAGTTAAGTGAGGAAGAAATAAGTGATAGAAAACGTATGGTGCCCATGACAAAGGAGGAATGGGAGAAACAACAGTCTGTTGTCAGAAGGTGGGTATTCTGTTTTTTTTTTTTTATGGATGGTACGTATTACCTAAAATCGGATCTATATTGGATCTGATTAGAGATAGATATTATTTGTAAAAACTTTGTTAGGATATTTCAATGAATCTCATATGTAAGAAACTACCATTCAGCATAAAATAAATCTATTTGTAGTAAAACTGACACGGCAAAGTATGACAAAGAATCTATTAAGATTACATATCTATGCTTTACAAGTTTTTCTATGTTTCTATTATATTTCTTTTATTTAAAAGGGTTTATGACGAAGACACGGGACGTGTAAGACTTGTCAAAGGATCTGGTGAAATTCTTGAAGAATGTGTTTCCAGGGAACGACAACAAGCAATTAACAAGCAGGTTTGTGTTTTAGTGAAATTTCAAATTAACAATAAGAAACAAAGTAATAATAAAGTAAATAAACAAATAATCTGATGTGAATTCCCCCTCTCCCTTAATTTAAGATTAACAAAATTAACCCTACTCAATCTCATTTATACTGAAATTATTGGTAAAAAGTTTGTACACTGTTCATTTTCTGTTCAGTGTCCCGTCACTCCCTTCTCAATCATAATTATTCTTTATGCCATGTCCAACTCTTTATAGGTTACCCAAAACTAGATAGGTACTATTAATTTATTCAATCCTTAAAGTAACTACCCTTTTTATATTCTAATACTTAGGTAAATATCGATTTTCCTTTGGTATCCATATGTTATTTGTTGACTTATTGGCTGTTTCTTAGATAAGATCAGTTTGAGATATTTCCTGATGTATTTAACACTTGCGTCCACTTATAAAAATCAATTTTCTATACACGATAGATTTATAATTGTATACTTTGTAACTAAAGTAATAAAAAAAATTATTGTAATTTGATAGCGGACAGACTGTTCTTTTACAATTTACTTAAATCGACCGGAAAAAAATGAACGCAACATCAGATTCTTACAATTCTTATTTGCAGCCAAATGTAATCACTTAAAAAAATCTATTTTGATATTTAAATTACTTTTTTTTCAGGCAACGTTAGCAGACGGACAGAGCTTTCAGCGAGACTTGTCAAAGCAGTTGTGAAAAAATTGTCAAGCATTTTATTAGAACGGACATTATAAAAAAACACTTTACATTCCCTGTAGTAATGTACAAAGTATTTAAACGTTTGCCTTACCTTACGTAGCAAAATATCTTAAAACAGACATTCTTTAAACGATTTTCGTCGCTCATCTGTGGGGTTTCGAAAGATATGATACTCTTAAAAACTTACCTACCCATTAATATTATTAAAATTGGTTTAGAACCACTAGTGTAGTAGAATGTTAAAGTGAATTGATTCGCATTTGTTATTTTGTTAAAGGTAAATGTTTTACCAATTTGATTAATTTTATTTGCAGACAAAAATAATGTAAACAAACACTCGCACAATGTCTATAAACGAGGGAGCGTGCTCACCTCTGGGTGGAGGGGAGGAGGACATAGAGCAGGGTCAACTCTCTAATGACAGTATTGATTCCGCCTCTCATGTCGAGGAAGGTGGACATTCTGTGTTTGGTATAGAACATGGTTCTCTAGCACTGGATGAAAGTAAGCTGCTGAATAATGATCTGGAGGAGGTTGACGTGTCCACACATTTTCTTCCCGCGGAAAGTCCGACCAAGTAAGTTAAAAAGGAAATTTTATTTTCAAGGATATTGCAACATACAAACAATAATCTTTAACCATAAGTTACAAATATAAATAATCCTCGTAACAAAGTAAAAGGATTTCTATCTGTGTCTCTGTCTGTTTGTGTGTACCACAGGATCTCGCTAACCATTGAACCGATATTATTCCCATTAACAGAGTAGCTTCTCATAGGTTAAGTATAAAACTATTTTGGGAGGGTAGACTTCCCCCTAGCCTCAAGGGCCCCTGGAGGGCTGAGGCCTCTAGGGACGTATCTGCTAGGGTTTAAATAAACTAACTCACGAATTGGAAGTAAGAGGGGAAGGGGGGGGGGGCCGGGGCGGCCAAATAAAAATTTTGGGGGGCC
>LS042424.1:1767-20045 GCA_900241095.1 Acartia tonsa | reverse complement strand
ATATTTACTTCTTTCTTTTAGATAGTAATGGCGGGGGAGGAAAATTGATTTATTGAGAAATAGATAAATAGATATGTTCTTATAGAAAACTAGCCAATAGCGATATAGTTATATTGAGCCAACTCTAGTTATTTACTTATTCTAAAGTGGCAACATCTTTTAAGTGTTGTTTAAAGTAAGATCATAAACCCCTCAGTACCTACAGATCCAAAAAAACTTTATATGATTATAGGTATGCCTAATAATATTGTGTATGGTCATAGTAAAAAAATATAAAATATGGAGCTATCCATATTTTTCGTCAGTTAAAATGAATTGCCATGATAAGAATACTTTACTAATTTGTGAAATAAAAGGCCGCATCAAATATAATTTTATAAAGTAGTTTTTAAATGGTTGATGTGTCTCTAATGTATATTCTGTATAGTATAAGCTGAAAAGTTGAAAGTTGTGAATAAACTCCATCCTGGTGCAACCTTTTGTATGTGTGTGTACCTTACTAGGGGTTTGTTTGCAGGTGCATATTATTTCTACAAGAATTAGGTTCCCTTAAGATAATTTAAAAGTTGTGATTTATTTCTCTTTTAATAAATACACAATTATGATTTTTTTTAAAGTTAGAATTATTATTTTATAATATGAGGATTAGAAATATCTTTTTTAAATTTTAAATTCATTAAAAATATAAAATATTTAAGATGAAATTTGTTTGCACTTGTACTCATGTTTGTTAAGTTACCTGATGTGTGGGTATGTTTGTGGTAAGTAGCCCTTTGTGTGTAAATGCAAGTGTATATAACAGTATGTAATATGTATATTGCTTGCTTTTGTGCATTTATTAGCTGCGTAGCTACTCTAAAGCTTATTTTTCTAAAACTACATTTTAGAAGTACATAATTTTCAACAGATAATTTTCTACAACATTTCTTTCTTATGTGCTTTATTTTTAAATGGGTAGTTCTATGAAATAATAATTGACTTGAAAATTATATTTAGTTTATAGTTTTACGAAAGCTACCTAAGAAACTTTGAATTATATGTTATTATACAATTTTTTTATTTATGATGTAAACTAAAGCCATTATGTAATAATCAAGTTCTTGTCATAGTACTTTTTTTGAATTGATTATAAAAAATTTATTATTTTTATTAAAATAAATGTTAAATGGTTAACACTAACAAAACAACAGGATAAACCACACTGCAAGGCAAGACTTCAACAAACCTCTAATGTTGTATCTAAGGTGAGTTCAAATTATTGGTAATACGATTTTTCTTTTTGATTTAATTTTACATATCACAAAATATTTTTAAAGTGTCTCTTTGAGTTTAAATAAAATCTATAATCAGAACATTAACAGCCAGGAAATAAATATAGAAAATAGTTTGAAATTTATTGAAATTTTGAGTCAAAAAGGAAGGTAAGGAAATAGAGTTGATAGCTCTCTCACACATATCTAAACTTTGTGGTATTATGAAACAATAGAAAGTTGGGAGAATTTAAACTTCATCTTCTATGAATTTTATTGGGTCTCAACAAAGTTACTAGTAGAAATTCTGGAATAATTTTCCCATCAATTTAGATGGAGTAAGTTTAATTAGCAGAATCAAATTCTTAGAATGTATTATGCAAGAGATTCTAAAATCATTAAACTTTTAAGAATGCTCTTAATGTCCTATTTTTTTAACTAGGTTTAGAATTATTTAAAAACAAGAATGATAACATCCATAAAAGCGAAGCTCTGAAATGGAAGGACAAACGAACATTAACACTTGTTGAGTGTTAGAACTGAATAAACTGAATATCAATGCATATGTCTATACAAAATTATAAGTAAATTTGTTGCAAAATTTAAAAAATACAGGTTACTGTTTAAGGACATACTAACGTTTCTAGGACTTGATTATAGAGATGCTTCGCTTATAACACTATACCTTGTTGTAATAGAAATCAGTATACCAAAAATCAGATGAATCGGATAATTTTAACATACAAAAAGAAAAATTTGTTGTCAAAAAATTTAAAAATCAGCAGGTTTTAAATGGACCTACGGACTTTCTGGTAACGATCATAGAGTTGCTGCGGTTGCAAAGTCATACCTAACTGTTAAAGGAATCACCATGCAAAGTTTGAAATCGATAGGACAATTCTAACCTGTTTAAATTAACGAAAAAAAGCTAACTGTAACGGACAGACGTACGGACCGACACTAATTATAGAAAAGCATCGCTCTTAATAAAATGGTTATTGTTGAATTTAGGTTATCGACCAACTGGGTATGAAATGTAGAAAGAAGTCAAGAATTGTAAAGGTTTATCACCATGGAAAGCATCCTCAACATGGTAAGTTCTAATTTAATTAAATATAAATATAATTAGTTTTCCAAAAGTGAAATATTTGAGATCAATTGACATATACATCAAACTATTTCCTTATTGACTAACATGCTTGATTTCTGATGTTATTTTATATTAAACTAGCGGCTTCGCCGCTAGCCTCTAGGGGCTTCTCCCCAAGAGGTGATAAAAAAATTGAGGTGAAGTTCGTAAAAGGACCAAGGAAATCTTCTACAAAACAAAAAGGACCAAGGAAATCTTCAGCAAAAAACAAAAACAAAAAATGGGAGTGGGATTTTTTTGTGTTTGGGGGGGTTGGGGGTGTCCCACTTCCCAAGAAAATAGCTTATAACCACTGCATGACTAATAGGTATATACCCTGAAGAGTAGAATCCGATCGGTTCAGTGATTACAGAGATCTTAAGCTTCAGACGGACGGACAGACAGACATCGTTCTACTTTGTATTATAGATATTTCTTTAATATCACTGTTTTTTACCTTTATTGACGAAAAGAATTAAAATAATTAAAATTTTTGTTTATCAAAAAATATAAAAATATCATCCTAAAAGTGTATAGATTTTATTCAGCAAATTTTATACCATTTTTTTGCAATGCTAAGGTTTAGTTCACAACCAGTTTATCACTCGTGGTCTAAATGTCAAAAAATCCACGAATACATAAACTTTACGATAAACTTTCTAAAAAAATACTTCCTAAATATATAATTTTAGATGCCTGTTGTAAATTTGTTTATATAAAATTGTGAGTGTTTTTATGTGTGACGTCATATAATTTGTTGTGGCTTTTTATTATGGATCACTCCTGTCCTCTAAATCAATGGCGTGCACAGGGTTTTGCCCGGGGGGTGCATAAAGTATTTCTAAAGATTTTATGTATCCACCTAAAACAGAACCGTGAGGGGTCTAGGTGGGGCAGGAGTATAGCTTTAGGCATGCGTAATACACACTATTCAATTGACTAATTATTTTTTTAAATACCAACTAATAATGTGCTGTAACATGTTACTTGGTTCGGAAACTGTTCACAGACATATCTTGAATTTATGTATGATATACTAATATTTTAGTTGAGACGTTCCTTCAGATAGGCTCAAAGAATTTTTATATTGGGGCCCGAAGCGGACAATTTTTTCCCACAACATCCTTAATTGTAAGGGCGTGTGACTTTTTTTCACTTGACAACACCTTGGCTGTTTTTGGGTGTAGGGGGTGTAGAATTAAGGGGAATTTACACTTCCACACCCCTTCGAGACGTCACTCTATTAAATTGTACATATATTTGTATGCAAAAGTTTATAAAAGGAGAGAGGTCTAGTTCAACAATGTAAAAGGGATGTTTCCAAAAAGATAGAATTGATTGAGATTTGGCCAAAATGGAGAAAGAGAAGAGAGAAAGGTTTTAATTTTAAAATGGGGAAGAAAATCATCTATGTATAGAGTGACAAGGGTGTTCTTGCAAAATAACTATTTTTTTTACACCAGCATTTCTTAGTATGGTCCTAATTTGATTACAAAAAAGTCTTCTTAGGAAAGAATAATGTTTAACATTTACAATAAAGAAATTAAATTTATCTGCATGTAACAAAATTTGTAATGGAAAAGCTGTCTTTTCTTTCTACTTTATTTTGTTGTGAGAACACCCTGAATGACTAGAAGTGTTTGTGGATATTGATGAGAACTATTTTCAGCTTCATTACACGCCACCAGTGGAGGTGGAGGTTCTGAGGGAGCAATGGGAAGCATTCTGCCAGCTCTACCTGGAGTGCCAGGGGTACCATCTCCTCCTGGTCATCAGGATACATCAACTCATCATTATACCAATACCAGACATTTAGGAAACCATTAATAATCATTAAATTAATTCATCAATATTCATATGAAATTTAATTCTAATTTGTTTAAAACTTATTTTAATATTTCATATTAGCGGCTGCGCCCCTAAATACACGTAAAATTATTTCTTTTCAATCTATTTTAAAATCAGCTATTTATGAAAAATTTTCACCAATAAATGGTGTTAGTTATGTTTTTAGCTAATTGCAAAAATGTCCGCAGAGCGACGATTTTTTTGTCGATTTCTCTGGGGAGGGTGGTGATACCCTCCTCCAAATTAGTTATAAACCTTTCCGGGACCTATGATAAGCTACCCTGTTAAGGAGAACCCGATCTGTTCAGCGGTTAGCAAGATCATTCGGTAATAGCATACAAACACATAAACATCCTGTTACTTTATTATACGGATTGCAATTATATTGTTTTATTTAATTTTACTTAAAACTATAACTTCAAAATTATTAATAAGTTTTAGTATTCCAAAGAAAATTAATGTAATATTTAAATTTTATAAATACTTTTATTTTTCTCTCTTCCTCTCTCTTTTTCTTGTAAAGACTTTAATCTGAAAATGTATGGGTTGAAAGATTATAGAAATTAATCCCTAGAAATAAAAGAAAAATGCATCCTTTTACCCATCCCCATTTTTCTTTACTCTAAAAACCACAAATTATAATTCTTCTTCCTTTATTCTATTTTTGATTCTTGTCTTTTTCTTTAATAGGACATTATTCATAATTTTTCTCTCATGATAGAAGGATTTGGTGGGGGATTTTTTTCTAAGGGCGATTTCTCCTATGAGGGTTGTGGTACCCTCCCCCAAAGCTACACTGTTAAGGAGAACCTGATCAGTTCAGCGGTTAGCGAGATCCTTTGGCACGGACAAACAAACAGACAGACATTCTGTTACTTTATTATAAGGATTATGAATTATACTCTTATAAACCATAGGGGTCAAGAAAGAAAAATATATTCTATCTCTATGACATAATTTTACAATATAAAAAATATAAAATCATATTATCATTTTTACGAATTGAAATTTAATAAGGTCTCTTTAATCTCTAACTATCTGTCCTTAATCTTATATTCTATAATCTGTTCTTCCTTCGACCTTATCCTCCAATAGAAAAAGACAATTAGGTTTTGTAGAAGACTTTTGATGCATTTCTAACTTGGATATAATAGATTAAATTGATGATTAACTTCCATCATATTTTTTTCTCTTTCTACATTTTCAAATTTTTCAATCTAAAATTAAGATGAGGTTTCTTGCATTATGATTTGAAATAAGATGATAGTTAAACTGATTAAGATTAAACCCACTTTAGTTTAATTTTGAGAAGGTGCGTTTCACCCAGCAGGGAAAGGAGCTTTAAATTATAATATAACCAGTAGAGATATTTCCTAAAAGCAGAGTCAAGTCCGTCTCTGGGTAAATGAAATCTTTTTGTATCCAGATAGATTGACAGACAAACTTTAGTGTACTTTAAATTATGAATAAGTTGACAATAGGCTACTAGGCTAGCCACTCCAAGGGTGTGTGCTAGGCATAATCCTGGATTAAAACTAAACAATAAGAAAGTTTTATTAGAATGTAACATTAACCAAACTTGAGACCAACTTTTCTAATCTTCTTTTTCCAAATTCAATTTTGTAAGTTTTGCAAGATTGCTCATTGGCTGCCCCAAACTCACAGACAGACAAGCAGACACACATTCTCTTATTCAGATATACTCTTCCTCTTTCTTGATGCATATAATCATATGTTCATCTGACAACTATGTGAAGGATGATTTTAGACATGACATGTGGATAGGTAGATAGTTTCTTCAAAATAATTGGTAACTGGAAAATTGTTTAACAAAAATAATGATTTAATTTTGCTCTTTTAACAATTCAAGTAAAAATGTGAAAAAGAAATTACAATTTAAGGCATATGAACCAATAGCTCCATAATTGGTGGGTTGATTTTTGTTTAATACTTTCATATAAGAAAACTATAAATTAAAATGTATGATGTGGTAATGGTCAAATTAACCATTTAATACCAATTATAAAAAAATAAGACAAGATAAGGGTGATATGCACACTATTGCATTGTACAAAATATATTTAGATTTGTAAACTTCTAATAAAAATCATCAGGTTATTTAGGGAAATTATGATTTAATGTCATATAATCTTGAAACACTTTTTCCTAATATATAAATAGTTTAAAGTATTAAAGTGTCCTACTTAAAGTTAAGAACAAGTAGACAGTAAAGTGAGGTTAGAGGATGTTATAAAGTGAGAAATTAGATCATGTCAAAACAAATTTGGAAGAAAATTATTGGTTAGGAGAAGATCTATCATAGAGTATGGGTGACAGAGTTTTGAAATATATTCAAATATTTTCAACTTTGACAATAAATATTTATACATTCATAAAATTTTACCAATTTTGTGTTGTTTGACCAAGTTTTATTTCTTGGATATGAAATGTCAGATCAAAATAAGTACAACAATCTTTACTTGGAAAACAAATATAAGTTAATTTATTAAATTCAACTTCATTCTAAAAACATAAGATAAGTTTAATTTTTATCAAAAGTATTTCTAGTCCTAAAGTAGAATATATCTAATTTCCTATCTACAATAATCATTAGCCTTAAGATTTATCTATCTAATCATCCATTGCAGAGTTTAAAAGTTAGTAATCATTATTTGTCTTTGGTTAAAGAATGCATGAACTATGGACTTTATTCATTCCTGGAAACCTATTCTGCCCCCAATCCCCCCCACACACCAATTTCTTATTTATTCTCTCTTGGCCTTCTCTTGAATTCTCTTTTCTGACCCTAGCCCTAACTTCTCCCTTGCTCAATATACATTTCTATTTCACATCCAAGATTAATTCAGCAAACTTTGTTTTCTGTGTAGAAACTTTGCATAGTTTTGTTTGTAGATAACCATAGTCTACTCTCTCTCTCTCTCTTTTATTAAATGAGTATTTTAGAGTGACCATACATTTTTCCTATATTTTAAACCTTAACCTTACTCACTTCCTTCTTTACTTGTCGTTTGTAGTTAAAGTACTTTTATTACTAATTTCAAATTTTGTTTGATACATAGATATAATAATAAACAAAAAATTCAGGAATCACCTATTGTTTGAATGTATTTTAGATACATCTACATGGTTTAAATAGGAACACACACAATTTCATCTGATTAAAAAGTCAAGTAATACAGATAATATAAAAACAGCTCTAACATTTAAATTCTAATCTGTGTCTCTATTGTTTGTGTGTGTGTTTGAGAATAATGGAATGAGAGAATAATTTTTATCCTGAATTACATATTTCAAAAACTTTCCAGGCTAAAATCTTCATTTTATTGGAATCTGGAAATTGATAATAAGACTAATGTTAAAGATAACAAATTTTGAAAATAAGCTAGTATTAGAATCTTATTTTGATTTGTTCAATTTAATTGATAACGCCCATTAAAATCACAAATTATAAAAATATAATCACTCTTTTTATTATATTTATAGTTTAATTAATTGTAATTTGATATTAAAAAAAACATAGTCTTTATTTCTATCTGTTTAGATATTTAAGCTTCTTAAAAATATTTTTAACTATCAATCTTACTTTCTAATCTAACCAAGTTTAAGAATAGAAAATTATATATTCAAGTGTGTGTAATATGTGTGTCTGTGTTTGTGTGTGTAAGTTGAAAATCCTGAGGGACAGTTATTTAATGACCCAGCAAACATTTGACACACATTTAAATTGAGAATTAAACACTTACACTCAGCTTTAACCCCTACTAATATTTTCCTATGGATTAAATGAAAAACTTAAGTTTTAAAAGAAAAAATATTTTTGTAAGAAATGTAATTATAATCTCTTAATGACAACTTTAAGATTATAATTTTATTAAAAGAAACCAAGAAGTATTAGGTAATTTATTATGGTTTTCCTTGCACAGTTGAATCAATATTGAAGGAGCATACCAACCCAAGAGATTCATTGAGACTTTCAAATGAAAGATTTGCTTCTCATATCTATGAGGTGAGATGATTTGAAGTAAAGCTTCTCTATAGAATATATGTAAAACTATTGTTTTGATAATACCATATCGTCACAGGACATCTGTGGAGGTCAAAGGGTTGTTCCAATAATGTTTGAACTTATTTACATTCGCAATAAAGAAAATAACCCAGGTCTTTCACAGGCAAAACTTTTGGATGCTTTCATTCTTGATTATGAAGAGGT
The DNA here is from genome assembly GCA_900241095.1 of Acartia tonsa. Lineage (NCBI taxonomy): Eukaryota > Metazoa > Arthropoda > Copepoda > Calanoida > Acartiidae > Acartia > Acartia tonsa. The sequence goes on along the minus strand of LS042424.1, from coordinate 11,587 downwards.
TGAGAAAGTTATTCTTTACTCTGACTTTAGCCTAGTCTAATGACAAGATGGTTTCACTTCCATTAAAGTACAATTGTAATTAAATATTTGGCGTTAGATAAAATAGTAAAATGAAATTTAAGTAGATTACATATCTAATTTACTATTTGTTTTCGAAAATGCTTATCCCATTACTTCTTTTAATTAAGTTACTTAAGTTAATTGTATTTAGAAATTGGAAGCTGGACTTGAAAGCTTTGGACGACAACAAAAACAACAGTATACTATACATGTCACTGTTTTTACGAGGTATTTGTCTTCTATTTATATGTATCAATTTCTATCTATCTTTCTATCTTATCTTCTATCTATCTGTTTGAATTTCTATCTACCTTTCTACATTATAAATATAAATCTTTTAGCAAACCATTTATAGATGTTTTCGAAAGAGATATTTATCTAAAAATACTGATCAAGCTTTCTATTTAAAATTGTTGATCAGAAACTTTAAAGATCCAATATAAAAATGTTGAAATTTGATATTCGTAAAGCTTTTGATGGTATAAACCATGTTTCCTTGGAAGAATATTAATCAGGGCTAAAATTTTGAATAAAAGTTTTCAAGTTTGAGACACACTCTTAAAGATTAATTATGGAGAATAGAAATCAGCTTTGGCCAATTTCCTCTCTATAGTGAAATTGTGACCATCATTAAATGGGGATATATAGCGTAATGTTGATTTTAAAAAAGTCGTAAATATGTCATAAACTTTAAAGTTTCTGGAATAGGGGTAATAATGATCAGAAATGTTACATATTGAATTGAAATTTATTTTTATTTACACATAGACTTAAAGATTATAACTTTAGATTTTGGATTTTGATCATCAAAATAGGATATTAGAAGGATATTAGTAGTCTAAGATATTTTTATTTTTTTACACATAGCCCAACTTTATTGATCCAGCTGTTTATAAGTTTACCTATTTAAAACATACCAACTAAACTTTCCAATGGATGTTACTTTCAGTTTCATATATTTACAAATTTGATATTTAAATTTTATATTAGTGTTACTAAGGATTTTATCATCAGTCCCCATTTAATGATGGCATGGTTTAATTTCCAAAAACATTATTTGTATTTTACAATTTGTGTTTAATTTAATATTTTAAAGCCTTTTATAAGCTTAACTGTTAATATTTCTTTTTAAAAAGCTAATGCCTCGTTGAGCTGAGTGTATAAAATCGGATTCAATTCCCTTACCTTCAATTGCAGATATTTTTGATCAGACCCATACAAACCTTGCTTGAATATTGTATACCTGAAAACGAACACTCTTATGAACATTTTATAGTAAAGTATGGATAGAAAGGTGCAATTCTACACTCTATATGATATATATTCAGTATAGTGTTTCAAAATTAAAGATTTTAAAATACTGCGAAATTCCTTAATCCAAATGTTTATAGGATAATTCCAAAGAAAATTTTTAGATATGCTTTGATTTGCTGTAGTCTACCAGGTTTAGAATGGAATAAGTTATTTTATAAGAGTTAAAATATTTAATATATAAATAAAAATAAATCATTTATTTTCCAAAAAAAAATATCTTATGCTGATTTTTTTAAAAAGTCCAACAATTCAATCAGTTATTAATAGATTAATTGTAATTCTAACTTTATTTAAGCGGTCAACATATTTACATTCTTTCCATCTCAATTATCTTGATTCCCTCTAATATACTGTTTGTAAAGTTGTTCATTTTTCAAAACTATATTGAATCTGGAAGGAAACATATTAAATGTTAGAATTTTGTTAATATGTAAATGTCATTCACAAAAGTTGAGCTCTCGATGCAAACTGTTGTTGATGTTTGTTTTACAAAATTTTAGCAGCACAGCAACTCTTCAATTTATATTTTCTTACTACAGTCCAAAGTAACATACAGGTTTTGTTTTTAGAGTAATAGTTTATGTTGTTATTATCTACTAATTTTGAATATCTTAAATGATTTTTTTCTTTTTAATTATATTAGATTTAGTTGAATTTTAATTTATTATCTTCAAAATCATATGAAAAAATATTTTTTCATAAATTAGATTAGAGAAGATATTTCTAATTTGTTATTATTTTAAGCATATAATGGAAGAAAATCATCCTTGATAATATTGTTCTTTAATGATTGATTCTTAGTTTTTTTTGCAAAAAATAAGCATTTTTAATTTTGATGATAAATCTGTGTAAAGCTCCAAAATTAAAATTAAACTTTAGAATATTGATTTTTCAATGATAACAAAAATTGTCTTCAAAATAATAAATTCCTGCTAATATCAAAAACACAAAGAAAAAGTTCTTGGAAGAAAATAATGTTCCAGAAGTTAGCACCTTGAGAATAAATTCAAATAGGAAAAATGCAAAAATAACTAAAAGAAATTCCAGCACTCATTTTTTTCAATTTTTCCAATAATTCTTTTATTTGTCTAACAGGGAAATATTCAAATTGTTAAAAGAGTCTCAGCTAAGAATCTAAAAATATTTGAATATTCTTTTGGTTTGGTTAACACTTATTTTTATTGTCTGGCTCATTTTTTAGGTCTGTATTAATGTTGACTTTATAACTTTATAAGAAAACAAACAAATATGAAACAAGATATATGAAAATTTTAAACAGTTTTTTAATTTTTTCAATTAAAATAGATACCTAACAAGAATAAATCATTTAGAAAATAAAATCAAAGAAAATTGTAAGATACCATTCTTTTGCTTTATAAAAATAGACAAAAAGATAGTTAAAAGAGATAATGATTTCTAAAGTTAAATTTTAAAATACATGCCTAACTTAGCTTTTGCCTTTGTATATAACCTTATGAATCAAATATATGTGAGATAGATTACCTTTAATTGGATATATAAATTTCTTTTTAAATGTCCTTCTAATTGCACTATTGAAAATTATTCAAAATAGTGTCCTTCTAATTGCACTCTTAAAATATATTCAAAATAGTGTCCTTCTAAATGCACTATTAAAATAAATTTAAAATAGTGTCCTTCTAATTGCACTAATAAAAACTATTCAAAATAGTGTCCTTCTAATTGCACTATTAAAAACTGTTTAAAAATGTTTGCATAATATTCCCTGTCCTCTCTTCTAATAGTTTGCAAAATTTTGTGCAACCCTTGGTCAATGCCACAGAGCAAAGGAAATATAAATTAGTTATTTATGCATTTATATTATTATAATCTTAAATTCTATGTGATTTGTAATTTAATTATTTGTAGTATTTTTGTGTCAATCAAATTTTATCTCTGGGCCCTGATCATAGAAACATATTTCCTATCCCTGTATCTCTGGTTTATCCCTGTGCCCTGATCATATAAACATATTTCCTATCCCTGTATCTCTGGTTTATCCCTGTGCCCTGATCATATAAACATATTTCCTATCCCTGTATCTCTGGTTTATCCCTGTGCCCTGATCATATAAACATATTTCCTATCCCTGTATCTCTGGTTTATCCCTGTGCCCTGATCATATAAACATATTTCCTATCCCTGTATCTCTGGTTTATCCCTGTGCCCTGATCATATAAACATATTTCCTATCCCTGTATCTCTGGTTTATCCCTGTGCCCTGATCATATAAACATATTTCCTATCCCTGTATTTCTGGTTTATCCCTGGGCCCTGATCACAGCAACATTTTGTGTTGTGCAAACAAAGATAATTTTCTTATGTTCCAATATCTATCCATCTACTTTCTATCCATAAAAATAGCCACCTATCTATCATTTTTGCAGTTCAGATATTCATGAAATCTTAAATTTGATTGTTTTATTTCTATATTTTAATTTTTAATAAACTCTTTGTCAATCTAAAGCAATCATCTATCCATATGCCTATCAGTCCAGCCTATACATACAAGCTAATCATCAAGTTAATCTTCATATCTGTAATTATATATTTACTACCGGCTACACTCTAGAGGCCTCTACGGACACTTGAGGAGGGGAGAGTCGAATTTGATAACCCAGTTTATTATTTTAGATTTTTAAAAAAAAGTAAAAAGAAATTTTTTGGGAGGGGAGGGGTAATTTTTTTGAAAGGGCGATTTCTCTTGGGAGGTTGGTGGTACCCTTTCCCAAAATTATTATAAACCTTCCCGGGACCTATGAGAAGCTACCCTGTTAAGAAGAACCCGATCGGTCCAGCAGTTTAATTTTCTATATTAATTTATCTATCTATTCATCTATCTATTCATCTATCTATATTCTATCTATTTATCTATCTATAATCTAATTATTTGTATATCTCTAATCTATCTATTCATCTGTCTATAATCCATCAATTCATCTATCTAATCTATTTAACTATATTAATCTATCTTACTACCTAGATCTAGCTCGGAAGATTACAGTCTGCAAACTGAGGAATCCTTGTATCCAGAGAAATGGATCTGGCAACAAGAAACAGATCTGGCTCTTGGCAGGTAAACAATATCACATTCTAAATTTATCTAACTTTTTATGATTTGTCTTTAAAACAAAGATTATTACTTGCATACTTAATCATAATAAAAAAAGACAAAGTGCCATCTATTTCATATTTATCTTTAGCAGGGACTGAGAAAATCACATTTTGCGATGTCATATAGATCTTTAGAGCTGAACATTTTAGCTTCATGTGGCTTTAGACAAAGTGATTTATTTATTGTTGATGGTTATAAGAATCATTCAACAATAATTTCTTTAATAAATTACATTATTTTCGCTCAACTTAAAGAGTATCATTGTAACTTAAGAATACACTAAGTTATGTTACAAGATAAATATCTTATATCAGTACCAATGCCAAAATCTACTTTTCCTCGTCAATTGTTAAAAAGTTCATTTTATACTCAGCAATTTTAGAATCATTAAATCGATATCACAAATTATAATGAATAAAATTAAACTATATGTAGATTAAGATTATTAGATGTAACGTTTGAACACTGTCTGTTTGAAGCCAGCAATTAAAATTTCAAGAAAACTTTGTATACCAGTATAATTTACATTCAAATGTCTAATCTCTAAATGATATATTGGTCAATTCGTTTTACCTTTATAGTGCTTTCATTCTAGTTATGTAGGTAAACGCTACAGATACATGTGTACATTGTTTACAAGTAGTGAAACTGGTTAAACTTTACTTTGACATTTATTTGTAAAAATGTATTTTTGTTTTCAAAGTTTAACCAAATTATCCTAAAGTTTGGAAAGAGGAACAAAAAGGAGAAATAATAAATACACATAAACAACTTTCCAACCTGGACAGAAAGGTTATTCTGATTTTTTAAAAAAGACAATCTTTTTTGGCAGAGTAGTTAGAAAAATAATCTAAAATCATTCCAGAATTTGTGTGAAGCATCTCCAAAATGTAAAGTTTTTACGATTCGGTGGTTAATTTGATCTTAGAGAACCAACAAACCATTTCGGATAATCGGATAGCAAAGGTAAAATTGAATGTTGGTCCTCATATTTTGCAAGGCATCAAACATTTGACTTTCATATTTAAAGAAATTGTTTTGCGTGCAAAAATAATACTTTTATTTAGGGCGGTTTTTTTACAAAAAAAAAATACTTTTGAAACGCAGACAAATTATAATGTCTATGATATATTAGTCACAACTGTTAGAATGATTATAAGATATCATAGGTACAACAAACAAATTATTATTGATTGTCATTATCCATAGCTTCAAATTTGTTTTATTGATATTTATCTAAATCCGTGTATCTAGACTTGACCTTCCTAACGGGAAAGTAGGTTTTTGCCAATTTTAGGCAATTATTTTGATCATGCAACATATGTTCTATACTTTTAGTTTTTATGTCTGCATTAATACCCTTGATGTAGGGGACATTGGACTGTAAATTATATTGGTCCTCAAAGTTCAGTGATTTTTATCGTCATTTGGTTGTATAAACACTCAGTTAAACAGTGTTCAAACTTTTCCATCAATAATCTTAATCTACAAAAAGGAAATTTTTATATAAGCTAATTTTGGGTGTAAAGCAATTTATTTATTGGCTAATCCCTAAAGATTCATTATTTATATAATTTTGTAGACCGTTAAACGCGTTGTTAAAGTTAAGCTTACTTTAATAGATGCTTATAATTAGAAGCGGAAAAATGACAAACCCCAAACTGTCCCAGTTTTGAGCAAGTCGATTCAAGTTATGTCATATACGTTTCGGGAAAGAAAAAGGTAAGGGGGGAAGAAAATCTCTTCAAAAGAGATGGGAGAAAAGGGAAGAGATTTTCTTCCCCCCTTCCCTTTTTATTTGACACCACAGGAATCGTCTTGCTCAAAACTGGGACAGTTTGGGGTTTGTCCTATTTTGCTTTAAGTATTCTTATTGGTTGTGTTAAAAAGTAAACAGGAATGCTGTTATTTCGATTATCAAATTTTGATAATATACATGTTACTTTCTCCTGACATATTATGCTAGATACTGTCACAAAATTGCATGTCAAATTGTCTAAAAGTTTTCCTTTTTATCTAGATTAAATGGAAACTGGAAGCGGCGCAAGAAAAGGGGGTAGATTTTATCTCGGGCTATAATTTCATTTCACAAAGTTTTCCAGCATTTTTTGTTCAAGTCTTCTAATTGTGTACATTTTAATTTTATTCTTTAAGAATGATATAATAGCTTTCAACTATTTTCTAGTTTCACTTCGAAACAGAATAATATCCGCTGAATTAGAACCAATTCTAAGCTATATAGAAAAATGGTTTCTCGTATTCATTCGAATCCGGTGGATAGGAACCGTATCATATCCAGCTTTCTACGAATATAAAAATGTACAATCATAAGATTAAAACCAGTTTTTTTAGCCTGTGCCTTCGGCAACTCGGAACTAAAAAAACTGGTTTTAATCTTATAATTGTACATTCTATATCCGCGGGAAGCTGTTTAATAATACGATGCGAGAAATAACTATTATCATATCGTTATCTAAAAATCATAAACTTAATACCAGTTCACTATTGTTTTAGTTCACTCTATGAAATCTTTTTAAATATGCGGTAGTGTTAATAGTAATTTATCACATTGTATTTTTTGATCGAATTATAGACATCTTTACGCGGATATTAAAATTGAAAATTAAGATTAAAAACCATTTTGTTAGCCACGAGGAGCCGATGGCCAGTTCTTACAAAATTGTTTTATGATTTTTTATTTTAATATTTGTGGAACATTGTCTGTAATATGATGCTGAAACAGTTTCTAATCCTTCGGATATTATTCAAAATCATATTGTAAAGATTTTTATAATTTCAAAAAATGATAATATGTTTTAAATAAACTATCAAAATAAATGCAAGAAAAAGAATTGAGAAAACATGGAAGCATTTAACTTTCTTGTTTAATTTAATTTGAGAATTAGAGAACTAGAATGCTAGCTATTCCTGGAATTTTAAATATCCGAGATCTTTTGTAAAAACTAAAACTTTTTAGCTCGTTTCACAAATCAAATACCTTGTGCTTCTTAAGATTACTAGCTCTATAGCGGCAGAGCAGTAGCCTGTTAAAACGTCCGGATACTTTAACTAAGGAAAGTATTAGCTTCAAAAATAGAGCTTTTTTTGGGAGGAGGGTGGAGGTATTTTTCTGACTAGAATGATAAATATGTCTACTATAGATTAAAAAGGACCGAACATATTTTCTTTCATGAAAGCAAGTTTTCATATTTCCATCGCACATTTTATATCAAATATTTATCAAAAATTAGAGGGAGCAGACATGATAAAAATTTTTATTTATTTTTGAAGTGTTGAATTAAACCTTTTTTTTAATGTAGGATTTTAGATTCTCCTTTGTTTGAAATGAATAAGAAGTTAGAATTTAGTTAGGTGAATGACATTAAAATGAAATTTTTTTGTAGAGAAGTTTTTATTGAGATTTCTTTTTGTTATTGTAATAAAGTAAAATTAAATTTTCTCGGGTTTTATGATAAATATAAGAATAAAATGTTATATTGTACATCCATAAAATCTTGTGCTGCTAATGCATTAGGTTTAAACAAAAACTGTCTACAACTGTAAAGACATTAAACAATAACATGCACATAAGTTTGTAGATTAATTAAAGATTAGTTCTAAAAATGCATTCATTCTAGACAAGTTTTTTTTTAATACTTTAGACTTTAACAACTCATTTGATATCATTAGATTATTTTTCTAAACGAAGAATGACAATTTCCACGGAAAGTGCAAACATATTTATATATTTACAACATCCATAAAAGCGTAGCTCTGAAACGAACATTAACTCTTGTAGAGTGTCAGAACTCACAAATCAGTACATATATTAAAGTATAAAAGCGGAAAAAAGTTGAAGTAAATTTTTGAAAAACTGCCGAAATACAAGATAATGTTAGGGACATACTTACGGTTTTTAGGACTTGATTCTAGAGATTCTTCATTGTACTTTGTTGTCCTATGAATCAGTATTTTGAAAATCAGATCAATCGGATAATAATATCTGTTTTATATACGAAATTCTATCAAGCCTAAATTAACGAAAAGATCTTACTGATAGATACGAACGTACAGACCTTAATAATAGAAAGCTTCGCTTGTAACAAATGTAAAAGTTTAGCTTAACAAAAAATAATGAAATCTAAAATATGTATTGTTATAAGATATAATCAGTGATATATACTAAGAATAATACAAAAATATATAAAAAAAAACGTACTACATAAAAAACTATTAAAGGAATATAAACTCAACAATAATTTTTTAGGAATTGATTTTAGAAATGTTTCTGACATTGTACTTTGTTGTCCTAGAAATCAGTATTCCAAAAATCAGATCAATCGTAGGATTATATCACATACAAATTCGTTGTTAAAAATTTAAAAATCAACATCTTCAAAATGGACGTACGTACTAGTAACAATTATAGAGAAGCTACGCTTTCAAAATCGTACCTAACTACTACAGGAATCAACATGATAAGTTTAAAATAGAAAATTCTAACATGCCTAAATTAACGTAAAAAACAAAACCGTTCCGGACCGTTTCTAATTATAGAAAAGCGCTTTAAAAAATAACAATGACATGAAACTTGTAAACAGTATAAAAAATTACGTTAAATATACACAGAAAATAGTCAGTGTATTGAGCTATTGGATTACAAGATAGAAAGTTAGATGGCTAGATAGATAGCTAGATAGATAGGCACACAAAGCCATATGAACAAAGTAAAGTTTATGCCCAAGCTTGTGAAAGTTACTAAAACCAATAATGGTTCCCAAAATGTAGGCAGAACTAAGCCATGCCTAACTACACCAGGAAGGAAGGGGATATTGGATTGTAAATTACACTGGTATCTTATTCCTTGGCTCCAAACTTTGGGCACTTTTACCAAATTTTGATTTCTTGCTTTCAAACTAAAAGTGTCCTATGTTTTTAAAGCAGCAACATGAATATAAAGAAGAGGTAATTTAATCTATCATCATTGTGCATATATCTTAAATTATTGTTCATTGTCTTATCCTTTAAGATCCCTGATCTATACTTACCTTACTATCTATCTAAACTTTACCTAAAGGTAACAAACTAATTAATGCCTACTTGTTTTAACTATATACCTAGAAATTGCTGAAAGGCTAAAAATTTTGATCTGGTTACCCTTAAAAATAGCAAAGAAATCGTTGAAATCAGTTATATTACTCTTATTTATTAACCTTTTATGATTTAAAGTTATCCTTGCTATAATCTGGGCACAGTTACAACCTTCACAAATATCCTTGCTATAATCTGGGCACAGTTACAACCTTCACAAAT
>LS042417.1:4913-16330 GCA_900241095.1 Acartia tonsa | reverse complement strand
TTTTTTAACGATTTTTGCCATTCCCGAGATTTCGATGGGCACATAGGGTTTGTAGGGTGATTCTGAATTACTTTTATTTAGGCAATTAAATTTACTTAATATCAAGTTAAGTATTATTTTTTGTACATCCAACCGGTTTTGTTCAGATGAATTTCAATTGGAAACAAATTTAAATTTTTTTGGACATTAATGACTATAGTGCCAATAATAGGTTACAATACCTTAATACCAAGTTTGAAATTAAAAACAATTCTAACATACATGTAAACATTTCAATAACTAAATAAATACTCTTGGTGTCATAAAGACAGACGCATATAACTATATTTGTGAAAAGTCTTACTTGTCAGGGATCTAAAGGGTTAAAACAATAAAGTTCCTAAAGTTGTTGAGCCAACAAATAAGAAAACGTTAATATAAAACTTTGGGGACTAGTGCAATAAACAATAAACAGCCCATGCATTATCCCCTCTCTCTGTGCTTACTTGTAGTAAATTGCAACCCAAATCCAACCCGTTTTCTTCTGCATGTAAAAATTGATTTCTAATAAGCCAGTAATTCTGGGATAGGTAAAGAAGAAGATTATTTATTTATATTCTGCATTCTGCTTTAGTTCTTTCTAAGCTTAGAAGAGAATAATATAAAATTATGTATTATCAATGGATGTATAAAATATACGTAAATATTATGACAAGGGAAATTGTCGTCAATTAAGGTTGTTATTTCCCTGGCATTTATTAGTCAGTTCGTTCATCCAATTGGAGGGTATAGAAAAGAATGAAGAGTTGGTTTGGGGGGGGGAGGGGGGATCGTTATTTTAGCCCGCTACAAAGTTCACTTTAGAGAACATGAAAATCTGGTGTAAGATTCAAGTAATGATGAATCTATTTTTAGAATTAAACCTACTAGATAGAAAAACGATACGGAACTATCTACCCAAATGTCACGGGTTTTGACCAAGGAGAAGATTACCTTTTTGATTTATTTACTTATCACTATATCCCTGAAACAAAAGCAACTTTCCCCGTTGTGCTCCGAAATGAAGTTGTGTTGCCAGTATGTAAATTATTTGAGGATAGATAGTACCTAGTACCTAGAAGTATACCGCAATTTAAAATCAGGTTATGAAGGGATACTACCATTCTACATTTTATATTTTCTTATTATATTAGCCATTTAAGTTTTATCTCGCGACCAACTTCACTGAATTCTTCATTTTAGGGAAGCTTCATATGGGTCCCAAGCAGGTTTCTAATAGGGGCTATGGGTGCAAACACTTAAAAAAGAAATAGTAGAGCAAATGCATAAACATAAAAATATGTGCAACTCATGGTCATCAACAGTTAAGGAAAAAAAAGTATGCACTTAAAAGGTTAGATGTCTGTAACAACCAAGATGATTTGAGAATAGGTTAGATGAGTAGAGTCACCCAACTTTCTACAAAGATATCAGGCAAGCATCCAGGAATAATTTTCTACACATAACTTTTAAAAACTCAATACAAAAGAAACAAAATCTTGTAATTGCAGCTTTGGGATTTTAAAATCATCCTATCATATTAAAACCTCAGATAATATTTATGTTGTACCTATTCAAAAAAGCGTTTTTGATTCCTTTCTGAAACCAAGAAAACCAAATAATGGAGTGTCCTGTTAAATTGTTCATTGGAGAGAAAGAAGGAAATTTGGATGAAAGGAGAAATAAAACAAGTAAGCAAGAACCCGCGATATTGCGTATTCGCTCGTTGTCGTGAAGGTTATAGGTTCGAATCTTGGCCCGACACTGCGTCGTAAATAAAGACATTAAAAATGATTCATATTGCTCGTATTTCGTGCTAGCAGTTACTATTAGTCTATTACGTCCAATTGGAGCAAAGATTATTAAAAGAAAATAGTTATAATTTTTAAAAAATAGTTTTTTTATAGGAAAATTAAAACCAAAGTAACAGATATAACAAATATTATAAGTACAGTTGTTTGTCAATGTTATAACATGCTTTCGTCGCGGGCGTGTTAATGGTGATCAGAATAGCTATAAAACGAAAAGATTACATTTTATATAAATAAAGTAGTATGGCTTCGAAACCGATCAATATACACTGAAATAGCACCGGTTCTCAGACATATCGATAAATATATCTTCGTATTAAAGACAATTTTCCACGAGAAATAAAACAATAATGGGACTAACAAAACTGGCTTCAATTTTTTATTATAATATCCGCGGAACCTATCTATGATACCTGGCGATAAATAACTATCATTTTTATTTACGATGAATTTATTTTTAAGGAGGCACATTAGTAAACCATTAATCATATATCTTAAAGATCCGTGTTTTAAGTTTAATAATTATCTACGTAGATTTGTAACAAAAATAGCCCTTACAAGAGAAACGCAGTTGGAAGTAAAATAATTTTTAATTTAGATTTTATAATGAATAACAGATAATATCCAAGGCAACCAAATGAAATGATTTAAAATTTCTGTTCCCAATCATTTTAGGAATAACGAAACCAAAAATCAAGTAGGAGGATGATCTTATAATTATAAGGCAATAGAAGCAAAAAAATCCAACTGTTTGAAATGAACGCACCGACAGTAATTATAGAGTTACTACGCTTTCTAAATTGTACCTAAAAGATTGAAATTGATTACAGCTATGCATTACAGACTAATACACCCCAAAAGAAAAAATATTCGCTTTAGAAACCATTAAGCAATTTGAATGAGTTGTAATCAAGAGATATTGTTTAACTTTAAAAGTTCTTTTTAATTATCTCAGTAAGATATCAAAAATCTACGTAGATAAAAGTTTATAAACGTAGTTTTAGTTATTGAAATATTTTTAGACTAGGTGTTTCGCCTCTATCCTCTAGTTTAAAAGGAATACGGCTTTAAAGCAGATTTGCAAGTTAAATATGCTTGATAAATGTTGAATAAGATTAGCTTAACCTCAAGCTTCTGGGGCCTCGCTGTCGGCTATGATATAGCTTAAAACCTAGATAATATTCATATAAGGCTTAACAGAAAAGCACAACCAAATCAGAAAAGCAAACTAAAACGAAAAAATAACTTACTACTTTATAGTATAGAATCAAGGCTTCACCCCACGCCAGAGATGGAGGGTCCTTCCCCTTTCCCCCATGTATTTACAATGAACCCATCCACCTCAAAATTAGCTTTAAAAAACTGGTATAGTCCCTTTCGTGGCAACGCACCTTAAGGGGCGAGTTTTCGTATTTTTCACAGTAGCTTTTCTCCTATTTCTAGCACCTGCTGGGGGCTCTAACCCTGCGGGGCCAATTGCCTAACCCTGTGGGACAATCACCTAACCCAATATTACCTAACCTAACCTAAAATAACCTATAAAAGCCTTTTTAAAAATACGACGAATCGCCCCTTAAGGGGTGTTGCCACGAAAGGGACTATTCCCAAAAAACCTCATGATGTAATAGAAGCTTCCCTATTAAAAAATAACCATATCGGTCCAGTGGTTATCGAGATCTTTAATTACATAGAGACAAATTTTAACTATATGTGACCTCAAACGAATTTTCTACACGCGATTACAATCAATAGTCAGGGAGAGACATAGATATTCTACAAAAGATTTCACTGGATAAGGATATTGCATACAAAAAAAAAATATTCTATCTTTAGATTTATACCATGCCAAAAATTATCATTGTTAAGAATTGAGACAAAATTAAGGATTTTCTGCATCTATATGTTATTATTATCCCCATATAAAAGTAACAGGATCTTTGTCTGTCTGTACCTTAAAATCTCGCTAACCGCTGGACAAATATGATTCTCCTTTTCAGGTAAAGTCATAACTATATTGGGTGATTGTACCTCCAACCACTAATGAGATAACGCCCCTGAAAAAAATACCTGCCCTCCCCCCACAAATAAAAATAATCTTGTCAAACTAAAATGAAAAATGGAGGGTCGATTTACCCTCACCCCCTGTATTTTAAACTTGTTATAATTTTAAATATAAGAAATCAAATTATTTATGAGTGCCTTATTGTTCTTAATTACATTGATTACCCCTTTCTTATTTACGTTGACTTTTTCTAAAATACTTTTTTCTATCTAAATTTAAGATAACTTTTCTCATCACGTCAATATTTACAATATTTACAAGCATAATTATAACCAAGAGGGCGTGGCAATTAGATAATTCAAATGTTAAAAATCATATAAAAAGACTTATTCGACCTTAGTTGTAGCTGTCTTTAGTGCCCTAGCAAAATGGGGATAGATGTAAACGAGTTTGGTTTGCGTGTTCTATTGACGCCATAGTAGAGGGAAAGGTAAAGTGAAGAGGGAAGGAAAGAAACCCCCTAGAAAAGAGATGAGGTATAAGGTATTTTATGACGTCAATAGAATAGGCACGTCAAAAGTGGTGACATCTAACCCTATTTTACTAGGGCACTAGAGAGTAATAATATCGACTTTTCTGAAGCCTGTAAATATATACTGTTTGCTTGAATTTTGGTATTTTTAATATTTTAAGTTTTTGCTAATTAAGGAGTAGCTCCGCTACTTATATTGTAAAGAGAACATAAAAAGAGAGAAATTTCTGGCAAGTAAGACAACCGCAAAGTATCCGCTAAAATTCACACAGTAAAACAAATTTAACTTGAAAACAGTAAAGTAAATGAAAGGACAGTTAAATTAATCTGCAGCCTATTCTACTCCTTATTTTTTTTCTAGCTACTAAAAGTAAATTTCACAAACTGGAATTTGAGGGAAGATTGTTTATAAATTGTAAAAAAAAAGTTTGCCATTTTGTAATTTACATATTTTGATAACAAACTTAAAAAATAAAACTTTGCGGATCCCCTCAAACCCATAAGGACCATTAATAAACATTTTTGATGAAAAAAAAACAATATTTTTTAGATTTTTATTTGGTTAGGTGAAGTAAAGGTAAGAAAAGCCTCGCAGGGATAATACCACTTAGGCATATTGCCCCTTGGGTTACAGCCTCCTCAAGGGGCTAGAAACAAAAATTAAAATAGAGTAAAGTGGGATTCTGTGTTCCACAATTTGGTTTAAGTTAAAGCACAAGAAACTCTTTTTTAACCGCGATAAATGTAAAGATAAGAAAATCCGCAAATTTAGGGAGAAATGCGGAGGGGGGGGGAATACGGATGCCGCACCCTGACTTACTGATTATCAATCAGGTAGGGTATTGAGATGTATGAATGTATGTAAAACTAAAAGTTGTTTTGAAAAGTATATTTATAATGAGGGTGCCATGATATTAATTACAGTTAGTCTAATCTCTTCGTTAGGTTAACTCACATCTACAATAACTATGGTACGTGCTTTCTTTTACTCAGCTTTTTTTTTGAAAATGAGATACATTAAAAGTCTGCTTACTTTATAATTTAATATTATATAAAAAGTTAAACATTTAAAATAATGTGCAAAAACAAACAAAATAATAAGTAATTTAATGAAAATAAACTGAATCTTTATAAACTTTTATTTTTTAATTCAAAGCTAATTTTATAAGATACTCTTGTGATTTATGCAACTTTTTATATTTGAGTAAAGATGATTATCCTAATCAAATACTCAGATAGAAGTGTTGTACGGGGCGGTAGGGGACATTGGGTGTTTTATTACTATAGTCCCCAAAGTTTTATTATAAAGTTTTCTTAATCGTTGCCTTAATGACTTTGGAGGCTTTTGATGAATTTTAGTTGAGTGTCTAAACGTTTCAACTACTAATTATAATCTACGGAAAAGGTAATTTTGTGCAATATCATTGAGAATGTACATCAATTTATCTGCAATTGTCTTATCCCATTAGGTCCGTGAGTGTTGTAAAGTAGTTTTCTATAAATAAAATTACTTATTATTACTGTTGAAATTTTTAATTGCTTGAGAATCTAAATCTAAATATCAGCGTTGCGGAGCCGTTTGATTTTGGTGCGGCTCCGGCTCCGCGGAGCCGTCTGTGATGATGGCGGTTCCGGCTCCGGATTTGGCTCCGGCTACGACCTAAAATCAAGAAAAACTCGACATTTTTTTCCCCCACGTCTATTTTTGACTTTTGAAGGTTTAAGTTCAATTTTTGATAAAAATGGACTTGAAAAACTTAAAAGGGGCATTTGCATGGCACATGTCAAAACAGAGTTACCAAATTATAATTTTAAAAAAAAATCTCTTTATTTATCTAGTCCGGAGCTTTTTTTAACGAAAATTACGGCTCCAGCTCCGGCTCCAGCAAAATATGTCGGCTCCACGGCTCCTGGCTCCGGCTCCGCAACACTGCTTAATATATTAATACTGTTTTTGAAATCATTAATTTTATTTTTTAAGGTTTGGAGAATATTGGTTGGAATATTTGTTACCCTGGTAATCTTAGCTTTACAAACACCCACTGTAAACTCAATCAACATCAACAGATATATCCTTAGGTAAGTCTTTCATATGTTTATTTTCTTTAATTATGTCTCTCATTACATGTTTGCTCTTCTAGAAAGATATAACAATGGCTGTAATATATGTGGATATTATGACAGGGGAAATTATTCGCAATTTAAGTTGCTATTTTAGTCCTCATTTATTGGTCAGTACTTTTCTTCAGTATGAGGGGAGGGTGACGGGGGTAAAATGGGTGGTGCTAAGGCGAAACTATGGTGCAACATCCAAGTAATTTTATAACCAATATTTGAAAATGTTTTCAAAAGGGTTCAAAAAAGAAAGAAAAGGGTTCATTGGAAATATGAAATAATACGATAAAAAAAAACATTTTTAGGTTCTTTTCCAGTTTTCATACTCGGCCTCTATTTTCTGTTTGTAGCTCTCTATTTTTAATCTTTCTATAATAATTTTATCATATATTTTAGCTTGCCCAAGGATTGTAAGACTTATAATGTTGTAGCATTGCTAATCTATAATTCACTTAAATAGATGAATTTTTTAATCTAATGAAACGTAATTTATAGATTTGCAAATTAATTAATTCAATTTCAAATAATTGTGAACATTTTATCACTTTTCAAGCCTTGACACTAACACAAAGTATTTGTGTTAATTAATATACATATTACTTACATAATACATTAAAATTCCATATGTAATTATGCTGGTATATTTTGTTTAAATATTTACAAATTATATTCCTAGAAACCTTTCTACAACATGACCTTGGAAATCAAAACAAAGAATTAATTTTAGTGTTTGTTTGTTTAATCTTAAATGCTGGTTGTCTTTATGTGTGTTTGTCTTATTCAAGATCTTTAAAACGGCCTTTTCAAAAGGTTGATAGCATGAGCCCGCCTTCTCTTGTTTTCCATCACATGAGTTAACCCTGTGCACGCCACTACACTGGTTTGAAATTCTCGAATATGCTTTATATTAGTCATTATTAACTTTGCGACATTTAAAAAGGAAAATACTTAAACAACAAACATAAGTGGCTCTGAAAAACAAAACCCATCTTGCTAATTTTTAAAAATTCACGATATTGTTGCAAAGCCCCACATATGATTTATTAAAGTTCTAGCAGTGATAAGACAATGAAAGACAAATCTCAGAACTTTAATGAAGATAGACAAATAACCTCTTCCTTATAAAAGGAATGGAATAAATTGGACACCTGAGGTTTATATAACTCTATCAAGATTTTAAAAAGTCAACAACGTTTTTTAGGTAGCAAAAGAGACATCGTATTTATAAAACTTTGGCTACCAGATACCCCTTCCTCCCTGAGTTCTGGAGCTTAACTCACAAGTAGAATCACCTTAATCAGTTCTCACCCATTGATGCAGGGAATAAGGATAAACCTTTGAACCGACCTATGGACCACACAATTGCTACATTTTTTATTTTCAGCAATTAAATTTTAAAATTCTGATTAAGGGGAGACCTAGCCCTTTTTCTAACTCTTACAAAACCTAACACTATCATATACTATCATATGATTTTAAACAGCTTGTATTAACAACGAAATTAATTCGGAAAAAAATCACGAAACCAATATGCTCTTTCCGCTGTCGTTGGTGGGCAACACATCGTAAAATTGACGACCTCTCCATTTGCCCCCAAATATTATTTCAGATTTCTTTCGCTTGTTGGTTATACCTTATACCTGGTTTTTAAAGATTTTTTTTTTTAATCTAATTATAGTTGGATATATATTTCTGGGTTTGGGAGATATCAACACAATGTTCCAAATGATTAAACCCCTCTCCCGCCCTCTCTCTAAAATTAAAGACAAACTTACAAAATCCTAAAAATTAAAATATTAATTTTGTTCCCAAGGCTATCCTTTATTCATGGTTGTAACCACTCCCCCAAATCATGTTCTTTGCCCTTAGGGTGCCTAATTTTCAGCTTTCTACAACCTCATTAACATCAGAAATTCTTTGTATACGTCGAATTTTTTTATTGGTGTATTAATAAATAGATTAATATAATAATTCTAATTATCTTGATTTTTAAAGTTCTCTTAGTTTTTACTGAATGATTTTAAATAGTAAATACAAAAATGAATAGATGACTTTTTAAGAGAATCTTATTATTAAATATCTCTTCTGAATTTTGATAAAAATGGCAATTTGATTTATTTTTGTAATTTTAAAGATTTTAAATTCGAGTGGTTGATGTGTATAATTTTATTATAAGTTAAAGGTAGGCGACAATTTGACTAGCTTGGAAGAGAGAGGGATGGGTCAATAGACTACAAATGAAGCATTACTCCAAAATTGAGAATTCGGTTAAAACTAATTGGTGTAGGTGGATTTTTATCCCCATGAAACGATGATATCCCTCATTTTACCCCTCAAAATTAAAAAAATCATTAGATTCCCCCAATCAAACCTTTGAAAACCTTCCTTTTACCCCCTCAAAAGACTTGGACGTCCTTGGGTGGAAGGAAAGGTTGAAATAGGACAATAGAACAAAAAAGTCTCACCAAACATTCCCCTAGTAATTCTAATCTAACAAATTGTTTATCATAATTGTGGGGAAGACTATTTTAATAATCTAATTTCCCTCCATCCCTAAGATTTATAAAACTTTAAATTAGTATCTCTACTATTTGTTTCATCTGCTGCCCTAGGGCTATTTGATAAATTTCAACTATGTTTCTACGTATGCACCAAAAAACTATGCTTAGTTTTAGCGTATTTTTAAAAAAATTAAGAAGAACAATAAATTAATATTTCCTAAATTCTCTTGTGTAACATTCTGCATATGGTAGCTTGTAAACATTATCAGAAGAAGTTGTAATCATATTTCCAGTATGGCTTAGAAACCGATAAATATTAGTTGGATTAGAACCGGTTCTCAGTCATACTGAAATTTCATGGATAGCATCGAATAACAATCAATTTTCCACCATAAAAAAAGTTTTTTAGCATGACCTTCGGCCCCTCGGGGCAAACAAAACTGTTTTAATCTTCAACTTTTTTTCACAATCGACAGAAAGCTGTCTATGATACGATACGATGTCAAAAATAATTATTATCTGGCATTGTCTACTGGCTCCCTGATATGACGGGAACGTAAAAACACTAATCCAATGGCAACCCAAAGTTCATTGTTTTCATGAGTTTAGACAATGATAAAAGTGTTATAATCAGCCTACTGGTCAAATGCTCAATTAAGCTACATATACTTTTCTACTTGCAACAAGGAGGTAAAACAATCAAAGTTTGCTAAACTCAGAAAATAAATCTCATATAAAATGTAAAGACAGACAGACAGACGGACTGAATTGTTTATAAAGAAAGCTTTTTAGTATTAGAAATTTTCACTCAAATTTGCCGTTTATCTTTATTAACAGTCTTAACTCAGATAGACTTAAACTATAAATGCATGTCGTTTTATTTGTGTTTATGTTTAAATGTTCAATGTAGTTGTTATTTGTGATTGTTAAAGTTGTTAAATATTTTAAAATTAAGCTCCAGGTAAGAAAACTTATAGCTATAAGGGTAAATATAGTTCAGTTCAGCCAAAAGGTTTCTATAAAGCAGGGGGTAAATATATTTAATTTGTGTTAGGGGAAAATAAAGGGGATTTTATGACACCAGGGGTGAATATATTGTCCATTGATGTTTAGGAAAAGTAATACATGGGTTTATTTAAAACAAGAGGTAAATATATTCTTTCAGTGTTAGGGGGAAAATACAGAGGATTCCAGGGGTAAATATAGTCCATTGATGTTTAGGAAAAGAAATACAGGTCTCCCAGCTGACTGCAGGGGTAGATATGACCCCTCAATGATAATCAAATTAGAGAATGTTTGTGATGATTGTTATAACCTGTACAAGGAACCAGATGTTCATCAACTCTGTAGGTTAGTAAGAATAGTAATATATATAGAAAAGCTTTGAATTTACAAAATGCTAGGCTACGATATCAAACAGGATATTATTCTATGCTAACGGCTAAAGCTCATAATGTCTCTAGAGTGGGGAAAGTAGGTTTTATTTCTATTGATTAATATTAGGAGAGTTAAGATACCTTACCCACAAAAACCCTTCCCAGCTCTACTTAAGAAAAACTAATGGTACCTGAGAGACAGAGAAACTTCTTACTTCTTCAATTAAGATGAAACAAAGATACTGTTTTCAATAAGTAGCACAGCAAAATAATGCATTATATTATTTTTAAAAAGAGAATAAATGTTTTCCAATATGGCTTCAAAATCCACTAAATTAGAACCGGTATTACAGACAATTTCCCACGAATATTACAATAATAATCATAAAATCAATTCCAGTTTTGTTATGCTGGGCTTCCGGCCCCTCTGGTATAAAAAAAATTTTATGGTTATTACTTTAATATCTGAGGAAAGACGTCTATAGTACGATGCGATAAATAAATATTCTAGAATTAAGTGTTTGCATGATTTATGTTATATTCTATGTAATATTTATGCATGTTAGTCTCTTACCCAGGAATTTAGCAACAGAAGAAAAACTGTATTGCCTCAAACTATTAAATTTGTATTTTCTCATTTTTAGTACTAATTTCTAAAAATAAGAAGATAACTTTTGATTGGTTCCAAAAATTTGATGCAAAATAGTTTTTCCTCGTGTGACATTTCCCTCTCTTGCTTCATGTTTGAGAGGCAACTTAAAGTGCCTAATAAAAAATGACGTCATGCAATACAAATGACCAGTGTACATTTTATCATTGGTCGATTACAATGTATACTGACCTATCATTGGTCATTTGTATTGTATAAAGTCATTTTTATTAAGAACTAATAGCTGCTTCATATTTTCAGTATTTTTTTTTAAATAAAAGATAACTTTTGATTAGTTTAAAAATTTGAGGTAAAATAATTATTCTTCATGTACAATAGGATATATAAGTTGGAAGGAATTTTAATGTTAGAGGGAGATTTGAAATCTGCATAAAATTTTAAGGATTTTTTTT
>LS042412.1:31333-46005 GCA_900241095.1 Acartia tonsa | reverse complement strand
TCTAAATCGTACCTAACTACTGCAGGAATCACCATGCAAAGTTTGAAATCGATAGGACAATTCTAACATGCCTAAATCAACAAAAAAAGCTATCCGTTACGGACGGACCGACCCTAATTATAGAAAAGCTTCGCTTTTAAAACCATGATATTTTTTTTACTTTAAAAATAGAAATATTGAAACCATCATGGGTCTTGGCATGAATATTGTTCAAGAATAAATCCAATAAATCCATATTTTATATTACAAACTTTAATACGCATAGCATAGTCACTACCGTCTAACTTTATTTTGTATATACTGTATAGGAATTCTGTGCTCAATATATATAATAATTTGCCATAGCCGTGATATGCTCACTTCCATACCTTTTTTTTTAAGTTAAGCCTTTTTAGATGTGCCTACCAAGCAATGTCGTATCTTAAATCACTTTTGTTTCTTTTTATTTGCCCTAACCCAACTCCCTGGGCCTATATACTCTTGAGAGAGGGTCCACACTGGATTATATGGAAATCGCCTGAATAAAACACTATAAACTAGCGGCTAACATCTAGGGGCTCGATATTTGAAGGAAATTGAAAGGCATAAAAATACCCTAAAACCATACCCAGACTTATATATAAAAATATAATTGCCTAAATCCATCTCAGGACCTATTTGAAGCTTTCCTGTAAAGGAGAACCATATCGGTTCATCGGTTAACTAGATCCTTCACTACAGACAAAAAAAGCTTACTACTTTATATAATAGGATTGTGGCATATATACAAATATTTAACAATGTTCATCTGAATAATCACCAACAGCATAAAACAAAATAATATTTTGGATTTAGATTTAAGAAAATATTATTTCAGTCAAAATCACTCTTTTAAAAAGACACTTTTTTCATGGATCTTATAGCATATGAGAATGGACTATAAATTGATATACATCTCCAATTATGATAAACAAAATAACCCGTTCAAAAAAAACTGAATGTTATTATACAGCTTTTGGGATTAGAATAATTTACAGTTTACTGTTCTCTCCTTCCCTGAATTTGTTTTGCCTTCAGTTGTCACATTACTTGAATGACTCATCACAAACGCTCATTTCTCCTCTAAATGAAGTGAATTAATAACACGATATGATCAAATTATATATATATCAAACACTTTGTTGATGTCAAGGTGCTTATAATTATTCAATATAGAAAAAAATGAAAAAAATGAAAAATTATCATATCAGTAGTCACAGTAAGTCACAATAGTTACAGTATAGTGTAATTTATATAGAAGGCAAAACTTCATATCAACTACACCAGCCCTTAGTTAAGATATTACGCCTTAGAACTAACAATTTCATTAAATTCCTTCCACTTAACCGGGTCTAAAACTATGTGCCATAATAAATAGCTGTACAAAGGAAAATACTACTTCCTTTTTTAATAGAATTACATAATTCTGCAGATATAATTATTGTACTTCTCCCTATCTTTGGCAATTATTGTCATTACTTTTTATATGTACGAAGATGTGAAAAAAAACTTTTCTTTCTTGCAATTATCTTAGAAAGAAAATTGCAACTCCAGAAAATATACATTACTTATACATTCCCATTTAGATTTGCGTAATGTTATATTTAGTTTCTAGTCGCTTTTAGTGTGCAACTATTATAAATTTAGATTATGGCTGTCTGACCGTCAACCCGCTCTAAAAAAAACTTGATTTTGCAAATAGAATATCTTATTTTACTTTACTTTTTTAGAAATTCATTCTATTAATTGACTGTCATAAACTGATATAGCAAACATGAAAAAATAATATAAAAAAAGATGATTTTGTATTTTAAAAGTGAAGATTTTTTAAACAGTTGACGATAATTATTGATGGAAAAGTTTGGACAATGCTAGTTTTTACGAACCAATCAAAGTTTGATATTTATCTAATGTCCCCTTCCACCTAATTATTTTTATCTGCACGATTACGCTAAACG
Source organism: Acartia tonsa (assembly GCA_900241095.1). Lineage (NCBI taxonomy): Eukaryota > Metazoa > Arthropoda > Copepoda > Calanoida > Acartiidae > Acartia > Acartia tonsa. The sequence goes on along the minus strand of LS042412.1, from coordinate 44,029 downwards.
TAATTTTTACTACAAGTAAAAATGAATTAACAATAAGGAATGTTGGGGCTAATTAGATTCTTTAATTGCATAAAGAAGGATTTTGCAGAATATTTTATTATAGAGAACAAGATATTTTTACATTGCTCCTCTGGAAATCTGCCAAACAGTATTTTTTAAAGCGAAGCTTTTATATAAAGGGATTGGTTCATTTGTTTCATTTTGAAAAATCTCGTATTGGACACTGACAGCAACGTGGCACCTAAATCATGAGGTGTATGCATATACTTGCTTTACAATTCAAACTGAGTAACAACAGATTAAATCTATTCCTTACATCTATTTGTACAACAATATTCTTCCAAATATATATTAAACAATAATATCTAAATAATTTACGATGAAAAAATAATTGAGCTGCGACCTTTGAAAGTTTTTTCAATCCTTGTTCACTAGAAACGAAACTTTTACTACAAAGAACATGTTTAATTTTAGCTATTATGTCATCAACTGTCCGCTGTCAACCTTAAATTATTACAGCACATCAAATTATCCATCCATAGTAGTGGAGCTAAAAAATAATCTAAAACAAAGATATTTTTAATATGATTTTTTTTGGTGACGGCAAAACAATACAAGATAAAGATATACTTGATTTTTCAAGTTAAAAGCAATGATAAACAATAAAAAGTATGTATAAACAACATTGTATATTAAAAATTCGGTCAAATTTTGCACGGTTGTAGGCCAAAAAGTATTCATCCAATAGAACTGAGCATATTAAAACGTATAGTTATAAACTGATTAACTGATTAGACTAGACACCTTTAGTTTTGTTATAATATAATACAACAAAAGGCTCATGTCGTATATTTGGGTATGTTTAAAGCAACCTTTCGATTTTCAGTCATGCACAAGGATTCCTGTAATAATTAGGTAAAATCCGGAGAAAATGATAACTCTATATAACAAAATTGGTAACGATCATTTGAAACATGTTATATAATAAAATGTTCTCTTCATTTGATTTGACAAATGATGGTTCCTTCGACGATTAGGGTTATAATCACCTTTATAATAAGACCTCAAAATGGTTGTGTATATAATAAGTTTTGACATCCAAAGTTTCATTTGTTAAGCTTTGCTTTATGTAATCCACTTGTTTTAATTTTATCAGTGAGTTAATTTAAATATTTTCTTAAATAAACTCAGATAAACACATCATTATGGGCTTAAAAAGCAAAACATGAACATTATGTTAGACAATGCTATGCTTCGGTTGATTTCAACAATTTGTATCACTTTTCAACAAGTATACACTTTTATGCATATATAGTCTTAGAATTAATTGAATTTTAACACGCAGAATGTGTTCTAATATGGATTTTATTCAATTTATTAAGTAAACTTGAGCTAAATTCATATTGGTATACATGTATATACAATTTTGATACAAGAACATAAGCAGTACAACAACGCCATAAATAAAAAAATAGCAAACTTTATTAAATTGTCGATTATCATATTCTAAATATTGATTTCATTAAAGAGAGGTGTCGATGTTACAGGTTACTTGGTTACAAATGAATAAAGATAGTAAAAAACTAAGCTGTACTACAATCTGAATGTAAATATGGCGCGAGTATCAGACAACGGAATTTCAAGTCCTGTTATTTATGAACTACTGTTGTTTTTTAATTCAAACTAAATAAATCTTCGCGTTGCAAAATATTTGAAATTGATTATTTTAAGTATAGAATGGTGCTAGACTGTTTGAAAGAAATATAAAAAATGATCTTTATAGTGAATATACTTAAGTATGCTTATTTTGTCCGTTGACCTCTAGTTTGAGAATTTTCATTTTTTTTCGTGTAGTTTTTTAATTTAAATAAAATATAGAACTGCAAACTTTTTAAAATTAAATTACTTTAAATTAGATAAAGATTAAAAATCATGTAAAATAATGAAAGGTTATAAATTTCAGGGCTTAGAAGAAACAGACACCATCAGCGGAAAGGCTTACATAAACTACACTGTTAGCCGAGAGGCTTCAAAAGCCCCCCCAATCAAACTTCCTATCAGACGCAAAGCTGCGTAAAGCGACCCAATTAGCCAAAGGACAAATCAGCTGCAGCCACCCTCAGCCAACAATAGTCATTCTTAGTTTGAGCCATCCATGGCCTTCCTTAGCCTCAGCCACAACTGCAACCTTGCATTTAGGCATGACGGCCCAGCCCTGATAAATTAAGTGAAAATTTATCGGTAATGCATCATGCAATTTGGGTCACCCTAAAAACACATGATTTAATTGATATTTTAAGTAACACAGCTACCCTTTAAAGTTTACTTCCGTTAGATATCTTTTAATGTTTACACCAAATACCAATCAACTGAACTTATTTGTAAACAAAAAAAAAAATTCGAATATTGTCAATGTTACTATTGACTGAGTGTTGCATTGTGAGTCTGAAAATAATTGTTTTAAGGACATATAGCTTGAATGCACATATACATTAAATATCTGAGGTATAGACAAACACAATTGTACTTTATAATAAAAGGGTTGGTTGTCTGTTACAGCCGAGATGAAAAGTACCTCATGATCTAGAGAGCTGTTAGTATCACCTGAGATACAGTTGGTTTGTCGAGGTTATTAGCAACGTAATTATGTCTATTTATGTTGATATAAATAATGCAATTTTACAGAAAATTAGAAAAGATTTTGGTTCATGCATATTACATATCCCAATAAAAATCTTATTACTGGTGTTGTTACTCTTTGATTTTTATTACTTGTTTTGTTCTGATAATTCATATACGGAACTTTAAAAACTGTGCATAATATGGATATAATTGTGCTTGTGTAAACTTGTGAACTAAAGCTCTAAGTAAAGTTGAATGTCTGTCCTTCCTTGCAAAACTAATTGTAGGAAAGTTGCAATTCTTGACAAAGAAAGCATTGTCTTCCAAACTTAAACATCTCATTTATATTTACTAGTCTGGTCCATTATTATAAAGATAAAAGTAACAGGATGTCCGTCCGTCTCTACCATAAAAATCTTGTAACTTATGAACCGATATAGTTCTTCTTTACAGTGAAGCTTCTAATAGGTCTAAAAAGTTAATAACTGTTTTAGGGAGAGTACCACCACACATTTAGGAGAAATCGCCTGAGGAATTTTTTTTTTAATTTTCCTTTGAAACTAGAATTAAAAGCAGAGTATCTACAACTGACCTTAATATAATGGATCAGTCTAATATTCACACATTTCTTCTTCTTAACTAATCACTTAGAATGCAGTAGATCATTGGTAAGATAGAACATTTAATGTAAAAGATAATTATTATTGATTTGAAACACAATAGTTTTTCAATAGTTTTTATGATATCACGTGTGAGATAATTTGTGCACTTTTCTGAAACACACACAAAATGCGAGTTAATCCTCAATAAAGTTCTTATAAAAAGAGGCAGGATGTATGACTATGCATGTATGTCTGATTATTCAAAACGAAATCGTTAATCGCTGTAACAACATTGTTTTTCTCTGCTGTTAGATCTGTATGCAGGTCCTTATGACAGCATGAAAAAGGTTTACATATCACACCTTCCCCCTTTATGAAATGGACATTATTTTAATGTATTCTTTAAAATATAAATCAAAGGTTTTTAACAATACTACCTTGCACGTAATCGGTCTTGTCTACTTGCACAAGTCATTACTGTGACATATAACTGAATAGAGAATGGGGTTTTTGTTCGTAGCTGACCTTCAAATTTTATTTAATTTATTATCGTTATTTAAGTGAATCTCTTAAGGTTAAAGTGAAATATTTTAAATTGTAAGCGTATCGTTTAATTTAAACAAGGATGATAATACCCATGGAAAGCGATACAAACGCAATCATGGATTCACCAACGAATAAAGTATTATATTGAGCGAACCTAGTAATAGTGTCTAACTTTTTATCTTTGTGACGTAACAAAAATCCATCTCTTTTTTAGAGGTTTCCTTTCCCACCTCCCCTCTCATCCTTCGATTTTTGTTACGTCACAAAGATAAAAAGTTAGACACTATTACTAGGTTCATATTGAGCAGATATTTAATAATCATGAAAGGATAGGGGGAAAAGAAAGAGAGGGAAAAAACATATAGCAAATCACGGAAATTTATATTTGATTTTACTTATTTGTCTTTTTTATCATAGACGTAACTGGACAAAGTTTCTGAAAAATCAGCTATGTGACGTCATAAAATGAAGGATTATCCATCTCTTTTTTAGGGATTTTTTTTACACTTATCTTCACATCTTCCTCATTTTTATGACGTCACATGGCTGATTTTGAGATACTTTGACCAGTAACCCGATAGACTATTACATAGACATACAGACCAATTAATTATATACTGGAAGATCATTGGTAAAGGGAATCTTGAAGACAATTTTTTCTCTGTCTATCTTGAATAGAAGCTAAGAAATTTTACTCGACTACTATGAGTGATAGAAAGTCAAAGTTTTTTTGACATGTATCCCCTGATCATTAAGCACCTATTTCTATGAATCCCCTTGTCAAGGATTGTATTTTTTTTTCTCTGCGCATCGCGTCTTATAATTCCTGTTTATTCACTATCCTTTTTTTTGTATAGTTACATTTATCATAATAAATTATTTGATAAAGAATGGACCGAATGAAACGATCAATTCAACCTGATATTGAAAACGTACACTATCTCATTATAGACAAATTTTGCCTAACAAAAATTTGATATACTTGCAAGAAAATCTTGAATTCTTATTTTTTATGCACTTAATAATATTTTCATTACATTGTGTTTTTACTTTGAAAGAGAATTTTACAAACGCAGGCATTTTAAAGTTTGTCGAGATGTCTGTCACTTTATTTTATTTCAAACGCTTTACATTTGAAGATGTAACTTTATTTTCATTTGTTACTTATAATAAGTTGCTTAAATATATTTATTTTATTTTACTATTTCATATGATCCGAGATTTATTTTCACATTTGTTTTTGTTTTAACTATAAAATTTGTAAATCCTTAAAAAAGTTGCACCTTAAGATTCTATTTGTCATTGTAAATATTTCAGAAGCAACCTCATAAGGATTAACATTTAAATTTGGATTTGGCAGCCGCATCTGCAGCAATATTTAACCGCCTTATTTAGGCAAGTCACAGCCATGGTTTCCTGCAGCATATTTTAAAACTCACAGCCGCAGCCTTAAGTGTGGTACATCTGTTTAAAAAAATCAAAGTTGTAAGTAATCCGCTTTTTTTTATTTATGTGCAGCAACATTTACAAAACTGTTGGCAGTTGTCGGCTACATAACAATATGTAGCCACTGGCAACAATTTTCAACATCCAGCCGTTATTTTTAGATTTGATTAGTTCCAGCTGTTTTTAACAATCTGCAGCCGCATATAAGTAACACTTTTTTCCCTAAATACGCAACGAATATCTGCTGCATTGTCCATCAAAAAAAAAAAAAAATTAGCGGCTGTCAGACCCTGTTATAAATGCCCCCCTCATAAATTTGAGATCAAAATAACCTTTTCTGTTAAAAAGGAATATTAGGGAATATTTTAGTATTTTCTTTTGCGAATAATACTTTGAGAAAGTTGATGTATACATAAGCATATAAGTATGTATGTGTATATGAATTAAATATTTACTTTTATATTAATCTTTATTTATAAGAATTGTCCAACTTTTTATTTAAAAATAAAGCTTTTATTTATATATAATTATAAGTACTGAAACTAACAAAAATTGAACACTTCTGTATTTGAATTTATAAAAATAATTTTCTTATCTTTAAATTTTATTTTAGAAAATTTTAGGTCATTAATCGTAATCTGTGGGGAATTATGTTAGAATAACTCCTGACATAAGTATTGATATTATGCCCCTCACAAATACTTTATCCTCTATGGAGTTCTATCACTTTCTCACAAGAAAAGCAGGAGAAGGGGAACAAAAACTTAGCGCCGGACAACAAAACAACCCTCCTATTGTCTTTATTACTTCCCCACCACTCTGCGAGAACGCTGTGCACGCCGCTGTGGTAAAAGGCGGATATGATAATTTGACATTGAAAAAAGATCGGGTTTGTTTATTCTGGTATCGTACCTAATTGTTATAGGAATCACCAAGAAATGTTTGAAATTGATAAGACAATTGTAACATGTCTAAATAAACGAAAAGAGCATACCGTTACGAACGTGCAGACAGACGGACCGACCGTAATAAAATAAAAATTCTTTTGACCAAGACCATTTTTTTACATAATAAACTTGTGCTTTTTTAGGTTTCGATGTAAATATTTGCGCTACTAACATTTAGGCGGAAATTAATGCACACTTTCCTCACCTCTCTAGATGTCAGAAGGTAAATTTAGCATGTGATGAGGGAGGAGGGACATTTATCTCAAGATAAATGATGTTTAATGTTAGACTGCAGAATAATATGTCAGATAATACCTAGCCGTGCTTGTCAGCTTACTTCACTATTTATATCAACTTTCTACATAACATTAAAATGAATATAAATTTCATTCAGGAGCGTTGCCTTTTTTCATTAAATCTTAAATGATGTGATATAAATCAAACAACGATGGCTTTTATTTTAAAATAAAACAAATTAAACCAAAAATATCAGGTGACAAAGAAACGTTAACAATTTGAATTTTACTGAATTAAGAATATATTAAGTGCATGCAAGAGTTACCAACAGACCATAGATAAGCTTGTAGAGTTACTATTTAAGTATTTAATAAAAAGTCAAATAATCATTTAGTTAAAATTTATTGTCATTTGTACACATTATCTTTGTTAATTTTCCTAAGTTAATTATTAGAAAAAAAATGTTGATTAAACTACAAAATTAAAGATTTTTACTTTAAATATAAATTTATCACTGGTATTAGTACAATAATATTTAGTTTTATACTTTTATTTTATATAAATATTAGATAAGAAATGTAGTTTTACAATTAGAAAAAATTAAGATTTAAGCAGGAGATTTTTTTACTAAATATTTCAAGTAAATTAATATGAATCTAATAATGAAATTCTAAATTAAATGATATACTATACATGGCAATATTTGAAAGAAATGTTAGTTTTGATGGCCAAATGAACTGCCTGACTTCCAAGCTCCAGACCAGGACCTGTATTCATCAACTTTTCCACGGGAACTTTGTCGAGGAGGAGGTGGGGGATGTACTTCAGTTGAGTCACTATTAGGGGGAGGAGGTAGGTTGGGATCTTCTGTACATTGAGGGGGCTGAATTTGTTGTGGGTGAGTGCTACCATGCAGGGGTTCTTGTCCAGGAGGAGGTGCTGGTAAATCATCATCAAGACTCCAATATTCAGAATCCTTGCGGAACATACTGCCAATTCTGCGTGAAGGAGTTGGTGTGTTGGAATTGGATCTCTCTGCGCTTACTCTACTTGTTGACTCTTTGTTTAGCCAGATGGATTTTTTTTCACGCAAGGATTTAACATCCATTTCAGGTTCAATACTTTTCTGTCTTGAAGAGTCAAGAACTTCAAAGGCTTCATCTGTAAGTGCGTCTAGCTCTCGTGTAAGATCTTGGATAGTTGCTGAGGGTAGGGACAAAGCTGATGCTTTGCGAGTTAGTGTTGGCTTAGGTGACTCAGGTACCTCAACTATACCTTGGTTAGACTCATAACTTCCAGATTCTCTTAGTTCTTCAATAGAACATTGTTGTTCAGATTGTTCGGTCTCTGTATCAACCAGGTAAGATCTTGCACACAGGGCAGCCAACTCTTTTTCTCTTTCCTCCCTAAGTTGATGTTCCCTAAGCTCCGTGGGTGAAAAAAATGCTGCGTCTTCAAGATCAATTTTCCGATTAGCCAGGGTTGCCAACTCTTGCTGTCTTTCCCTTTTCAGCTCATTATACGTTGAGGAACTAATTGTTTCTTCTAGATTTTTAGAGTCAAATCTTGACTTTTGCATATTTTGAAGTTCTCTTAGTTTTTCCTGTCTCATTTTGTCACCCAGAGTCTCAATAGTTTCATCTCCGTCATCACAACGCGTTTTAGACTCAGATCTTTGAAGTCTAATTTGTTTCAATTCCATGGCCCTCTGTTCTTTGGCCTCAATAAACTTGTCAGAATTTGTGCTGGCTAGAAAAGATTGTTTTGATTCCCTGACCTTGCCTCGTATGCCCTCGCGGAATTCGTGTGACAACTCAAGATCTGCACTCTTTTGAAATTTTCTTTGAGCATGACCGTTTTCCTGGAACTTTTTTCTAATTTCCTTGGGAGATTGAGGCACAGTGATAATGCAGGAACTGTCCTTGGCCTCACTTTGACTATCTGATTCTGCTTTTGATGCATTAACATTTGCACAAACATGGACAGGTTTATTATTGGAATCTTGATTTGTGACAACCGTCTCATTTTGACCTGAAATAAGCTTGTCAAGATCTGCAAATGTTTGATCATTTGAGGATGAATGCTTTGAAATATTATCATCATTAGATGTAAGTTGAGACTTCTCTGTGACAGTAATGTCAGTTTTAATAGAATCTCTGTCAGCTGTGCTGCAGAATGAGCTGGTAGCCGACTGTATGCTCAACATGTCTGTGTGTTCTGTTAAAAATGTTTTAGTTTCATGTATTGGCTCAATGTTACAAACATTTTCATATGTACTTAGGCGAGATTTATTTTGATTTGAGTTGTATTCTGTGTGTGTTGGTATCAAATCAGGCTTATTAAATTTTTGCCTTGTATTTGCATTATTATCATCTGTATATTCATCATTATGTTTAGGAATAGGGGGAGGACTGTATGGTCGTTTCAGTTCAACAGGGCGTGGAGGAATGATAGGAGCGGGTGTGCAAGTGCGCTCATAATTTTCAATCACTGTTGTGTCACTTTTCACTGATTTAGAGTCAATGTCATCAGTTGTGCCGGCATGATCAGAATTATCATTCTTTTCACTGGACACTGATTTAATTGACGCAAATGAATTTATGTGTTTAATATTTTCACTGAAGGATTTCTCCAGATCTGAATGTGTAAACCATTGAGCTGACACAGGTATTGGGGTGCGGCCAGTGGGCGACAGCAGGCTGCCTGGTATGTTGGAGTAGCTTGAGGCGGCAGAGGTCATCTGGTCATCGTCAAACCATGAGTTCTTTATTGGCAGAGGTATCTTTCCGCTACTGCAAGTAGATAAAGTTGAATTAATACTTTGAGCAGATGCTGAATGGGTTATAAACTGCTTCTTGTCCTGTTTAGAAATATTGGTATTAGAGCTTGGCAAATTTAAAACTTGGTTAGATTGGGGGGTGTCAGTTCGCTCACAAAGAACTGATTCAAGCTTGTTTTTTGTATTGAATTGACAACCGGATTGTTCAGATTGTATGTAACATGCTGAGGACTTACCTCCAATACTCTGGTTTCTCTCTGGAGCTTGGGGAGGCTGACTAACTGCTGTTGTCACTGACTGCTGGCTGCTCATTGTATACTGCTCTTTAGTTGCTGACTGCTGACTCATGGTTGAAGTTGTCTGCATAGTTGTTTGACTGCTGGAGCTAGTTGTAGAAGAGGAGAACTCCTGGTGGCCAGTTGTCTTGGTTTCCTGAACAAATTCTGCAAGCTGGGCATGTGCACTCTCAGAAATATGAATATTTTGTGAAGACCCAATAGATTTTTCTACATGCACATTCATCAATTTCACGCTTGGCTCTGGGGTCTTTGTTCTCCAGGAATTTGCATGCTTTTCATTCTCAGCCTTCGCAACTTTGTTATCAGAAAAAACCTGACCAATATTTCTGGAGGGAACAGGTGTGACCCTGCCTGCAGTATTATCATCATGCTTTCCCCAGCTAGATATAGTTTCATTCACCTTGTTTGTCTTTACATCCTGGCATTTTAGAAAGTTTTGATTATTTGTGTTTTCATCATATTTTTCCTTGGTCCATGCTACCTCATGTCTAGTTCTGGATGGAGGACGGCCCCGCTCAGCCTCCTGCATCACAGCAGCTGTTGATCTAGATTTTGAAAGAAATCCATTGGTTATATTTTTAACAGAACTATTACCAGGCTGTCCCATAGAAGAGCCAGGTCTGGACTCAGACTCCTCCTGTGCGGCATCCTTCTGCTTGCTCCAGGTATTAATTCTTTTCCTGCGCGGAGCTGGACTCAAGCCCTGGTTACCTGATCTTTCCGCTGAAGTTGATCTAATCCAAAAGTTTCTCTTGTCATTGACCTGGCCAGTTTTAACTTTGCCAAGATGTTCACGTTCCTTTCCAACCTCATTTAAACGATCTTGTGAGTTGTCAAAGGCTCGGAATTTATTGATTTTAGGAATATGTTCACGCACGTTAATCTCTTCCTGGGCAGCTTGCTCTTTCTTAATGGTTTCTTCTTCAGTAAGTTTTTGTTGTTGTAATTCATATTGTCTTCTTAGCTCTTGTTCTAGCCTCATTTCTTCTCTTCTACAAGCTTCTTCCTCTCTGCGCAACTTCTCATACCTCTCTTGTTCTTCACGCCGCTTTCTTTCCATCTCCTCCTTTTTTCTTTTTTCCTCGGCTTCAATTCGCTTTTCCTCTTCAATTTTCCTTTTCTCCTCCTCCATTCTCCTCCTTTCTTCTTCTCTTCGCATAGCTTCTATTCTTTTTTCCTCCTCTTGTCTTCTTAAAATTTGAATTCTTCTCTCCTCCTCCTGCCTTTTCCTTTCCTCCTCTTGTCGCATTCTTTCCTCCTCAAGTCTTTTTTGTTCTTCTCTTTTTCTCTGCTCTTCCTCGATTTTTTTCTTTTCCTCAAATCTTCTTAATTCCTCTTTTCTTCTCTGCTCCTCTTCGAACTTTCTCTTTTCCTCAAGTCTTAAGACTTCTTCGTGTTCTCTTTTCATATTCTCTTGTCTTCTTTGTTCCTCGATTAAACGCCTTTTCTCTTCCTCCTGTCTTCGCGACTCTTCCTCAATTCTTAATCTTTCTTGCTCCATGATCTCCGCCCTTCTCTTTTCCTCTTGGACCTTCTCCTCCTTGATCCTCAGCTCCTGCCTTCTTCTTTCCTCTTGCTGGAATGTCATCTGTCCTCTGGGTGTCTGGTCTTGGATATAAACAGGACCATGAAGCTGTTGGCTAGTCCTGGCTGGCACTGCATGGAAAATACCGCTTGTCCTCTCTGGGGCTGCAACCTAAAATATATAAAAAATATGTGAAACATGTATTTTAATTTTTTATCTTTGCTAGACAATGGACAATACGATGTGTAAAACACAACAACTTTCTTTATGGCAAAAATTCTGCTCTAATTGGCCTTTAAGGAGATTTATGTGTGCGGAATCTAGACAGGATAAAGGGGAAAATATCAAGGCAAGCAAACATGTCAAGGAAACTAGTGGAGAGATATGTTAGAGACAGTTATCATATGTAATTTCAACAGCATATGTACATACAAATCTCTATATTATAAAAAAATCTAGATGGACACACGCGCACACTTGTTCATGGATAAACTAGGCTGACCTGCGGCAACTGCTGGCAGGTTTGTAAGGTGACCTGCGGCGTAGAAGAGTGTGTACAGTTAGTTGTTGTTGCGGAGACGGCGGGAATGGAGGCCTGGTTATTGGAGGAGGAAGAGGAAGAGAGTTGACTCTCAGGAATGGACATTTGTCGCTCCCAGAACTGGTTTACAAGATGGGACGGCATCTGCTGGGTAAACAGAAACACAACAAGTTAGCATCAAGCTTAGCAGGGAATTATCCAGATTTGGTTTCATTCAGTGCCAATTAATGGGATAAACAGGTATTTACATTTTTAGCTTTTAGATGTTAGTATTAAAAACACACTTTAAAATTTTTACAATGATTTTGAAATCAAGATTTAACGTGGTTATTCCATTAACAGAAATTTTGAAGAAAATTGCAATAAATTCCTCCCTCTATTACGAGTTTGAAAACAGGAAAAGAACCTGACAACGGACATATCGGGTTATCAAAAAAATCCTAGATGCTATGTCTTACGAGAAATCTTATTTTGATTTCCTTTAAGAATATTATAAACAAATACAATTACTTTAATATATCGAAAAGTAACTTAAAAGGAAAAGTTTATACTCCCCAATTTATGAAAAGCCTTGCTAAAGTCACGAAAATCCAGCTTAAAGTAATTTTCTTCAAAAATAGAAAGAAAAAAATGGAATCCAAGATTAATTGTACAAGTACAGATTTCAGGATGTGACTACAGCTACAATTTTTGTTGTAAAAACAATTAGCAAATCAAATTTTGTACTTAATAAGGTTCTTTGAATGTTTTCAAACTAGTATTAAAAGATGGAGTAAATAAAAACACAAATCTGGTATTCTCCTCAAGCTTAATCATGTTATTAGTAAAAAGAATAGTCAAGACTCAAAAGATAAAAATCGTTTTTCAAATATTTTGAAATAAATATTTAGAATCTTATGAAACATCAAAAATAGTTATAATATGATAACATATTTTTTTTCAAGTAAAATAAAAATATTTTACTTCAACAGAATGCGAAAGTAATTCAAAATATCTCGAGTTTTAGAGTATGTGTGAATGTGTGTCTGCTTGTGGCGTGTGTGTGTGTGTTCGTATGGGTGTGTGGTGTTTGTGTGTGTGTATGTGTGTCAGTGTGTGTGTGTGTGTGGTGTGTTTGTGTGTGTGTGATCAGGACAGAAAGTCAAATAATAT
>LS042412.1:6112-31233 GCA_900241095.1 Acartia tonsa | reverse complement strand
GGGCAAAGCCACTATTAACTTATAAATGAGTTATAAGTAGGTACATGTTTTTTAGTAGCGAAGCTACTCTATAACTTACTTTGTCCGTCCGTCCGTTCGTCCGTTCGTTACGCTATGGGGGAAACGTGATTTTCTCGGCTCCTATTTAAGATAGACAACTGAAATTTTTAGTGAAGATTCCCATTACATGTGCCCATCTAATCTATACATTGTTTTATCCATCTGTCTATTATTATGGGTGCTAGATCGATTGCCAGATTTTCAAGTTTTCCTGATTTTCTCAACTCCTTTTAAAGATATAGGGCTCAAATTTTCAGGGATTAAATAATTTTACATTCTACATATATTTCTATTTGAGATTTGTCTATTAAATAGGGTGCTAGATCGATTCCTAGATTTTTTAAAGGTTTTCGTAATTTTCTCTATTCCTATTCAGGATTAACTGCTGAAATTATGCTCATATTCTACACATTTCCATCAAATTTCATTAAGATTTGTCTATTGATTGCGGTGCTAGATCTATTCCTAGATTTTAAGTTTTTGTGTTTTTTGTGTTTTGTGATTTCCCTATTTTGTCAACTTTAATGTTTATTGTATGACACTACGCTATGGTAATTTTTTCCCGATATCCTTTCATAATTTTTGAGCTTCGCTATTTATGGATGTTGTCATCCTTGTTTTTATTTTTATTCTCCTTGTGTATTATGTAGTTCATATGACCATTAGATTAATGGATATGGAATACGTGGATATTGTGACAGATTCTCGCATACCCTGATCAAATATTTCTTGCAGCTGGCTTATTTAACAATATCTGCATTTCCCGCCCTCATAACTTCATTATCCCCGAGCCCTGACCATGGAGCAACGAATTGACTCATATCTGGGGACTAAATTATTAACCCTAATTCCCTTGTCACAACATTCATGTATTCTATATCCGTTATTAGAATATACAATAGAAATATCTATTTTAAGATAGAACATGAACCTTTTTCTAAGACTCAAATGTATTTCTTTTGTAAAACTGATTTTATCTCATAAAAATTTGAAACAATGAAACAAGCTTTTACAACAATTAGATTGCTTTTTAATTCTTTTTTCGTCTGGGAATTGAGTGACTTTATGAAAATAAATTAACATATTGTTTTAAATCTTTATACTTTCTTTTTAAGTCTTGACAATGGATATAGAATACGTGGATATTGTGACTGGAGAACTTTTGCCGTCAATTTAGATTGCTAATACAGTTCTCAGGTATTGATAAATATGTTCCTCCATGGTCAGGGAGGGGATAGGGGTAAAATCATAGGTGAGGGGGGGGGATTTATGGTTATATTAGCCAGCTTGGAGAAACATTTTATCAGGTATGCGAGAATCTCCAATATCCACGTATTCTATATTCATGGTCATTGCACTATTACACCATTTTATGGGAACAGTTTAAAATTTCATGGCAAGCAATAGCATATATATATTCTATTACATACGTTGTTCTGTTCATCTATTTCTTTAAATATGAGCTTTTTTATGACTTTAACCCAAATAGGCCTACTTGGGTCTACTTTCCGTAAAATTTCACCATTTTGCCGGGAAAATTCAATGTACTTTCTAAAAGTACACGATTCTTGGGATTTAGGAGGGTTTCTTTGTTTGTTCCTACATAATATAACAGAGAAATTTAGTCAGCGCTACTATTTAAATTCTAATGTTATACTACTTTAGATATAACTATTGAAACCACCTTTAGAAAGCATCTATTAATAGGAAATGTATGGGACACGATGTGTTCATGGTTTGCATATATAAAGGTTAATTAGATAAAGGAATGGAAATAAGATATACGTGGATATATTGACAATGAAAAATTTGTCGTCAATTGAGCTTGGAAGTATACACCTTATCTATTGGTCGGTTTGCTTATCTATTTAGAGGGGAGGGGATTAGGTAAAAGGGGTGGTGGGTTGTATATTTTTTGTAGTTGCGAGTATTACTTTACTAGAGTACATGAAAATCTTATGCAACATCCAAGTAATAATATATCGATTGATAGAGGCATATACAAAATCCAGGGAGTAAGGGAGGGGACAATGGATCGAAAATTCAATCTTTAGGAGTCTCAGACTTTGGGTACTGACTTAAAGGGAATGTGCAAGAATTTAGCAGGTTCTGACTGACTTTGGGTACTAGTGCATTAAATGCCGCTAACTCGCAATGTTAGTTTTGAATATAGCAGACGAGTATCAATAAACTTAATTTGTTATGAGATTGCTGGTTTTAACAATTTTAAAATATCATTTCATAGATAAAAACTTTATTGTGATATTTGTGTATTAAACAATCTAAGAACCCTTACAATTTGGGGTTATGGGGCTATGGGGTCAAACGGGTTTCAGGGACTATTTTTCTAGTAATTAATTACAGAATGGTTATGTCAGTCTGATGTGCTGGTAATCTAATTTTCAAATAAATGCTTTTTTTCTTGGAATTTTTTTTTATTTTATAGTTTTCTAAATTTGGTTAACACACTCTTTAAAATTTCCTTAACATTTTCTGGATAAATCTGGATTTCATGGTCTTTCAGCGAAAACTCTTAAATTGAATTAATTGCCCATTGTCCCCTCCCTTACTACCTGGAAAGGGAGGGGCTTAAAATGTGTTGTAAAATAAACCTTTTATAAATTAAATTAGGAAGGCCTGGCTTTGCATTTTTTTTATATACATTATACATACAGCCTCCTGTGCAGGCTACTAATCATATGTATCACTTCAAATCAAAAAGTTAATAAAGATTTCTAAATATGATTATGCTTGTATGTTTTAAGAAACATATGACATCTGAAAGACATGAAAAAGTGTGACAGCACCATAAGCTGTGTCCAAGGTTTTCATAGATGCGAATCCTGAAACTATTCAATGTATCTGATAAATAATTTTACAGATTTAAATTTAACAACTTAGGATCATTATGACTAAAAAGAAACCCAGCTATGGAAATAATATTTGATAAAAGAATCAAAACAGAAAGTTGCATTATTTATAAGCTACAAACAGTGTCAACTCCACATCCCTGCAAATTTTCAAGGTAAATGCAAAGATGTCTATTTACAAACATGCATCTCAGCATATTTTTACAGTTAGGTCATAATCTCAATATTATCTTTAAATAAGTGTGAAATAACTTAATATTCTCTAAAGATACTAGAAGCATCTCCCCTAACATCAATATTCAAAATAAGAATGGAAATAATAAACAAAAAATATTTTTTGAGGGAGTCCTTTCATTTTTATATGGCTATCATATAGAGGGTGATGGAGGGGAGGGGGCTCGGTTTGGCGCCTATAATCATACAAACCCCACTAAAAAATTTCCCTAAAAAATTGTCAACAATCGACTTAGCGAATTCTAAGAAGACAACAAAACAAACATATTTATATAAACATCCTCACTTTATTATGTGAATATGGAGTGTCGTGCACAGGTTTCATACCCCCTTAATTTTAATAGGGGTAGGACTTTTTTCACTTTATACCCCCACTGTATTAAGAAATTGTTTTACCCTGCTTCAGAGGGTTAAGAGGGATACCTAAAGGGTTCTATCCACCCACCTTAATTTTGTTAAGGGGATGGATACGCTTCTGTGGATATGTAATTAGGAGAAAAAATCTAACTGATACTACGTTTTTAAAGAAATCTAATTTGAAAAAAAATGAACGAAAAGTATTTGAAAATGTAAAAAAATAATACAGTTGAAGTTGTTATATAAATCTGTGCTCTGCAACATTCTCTAATCTCAGAACAGAAATTCAAATATTTCATTTCTAGGAATTCTTTCAATTAAAATGATAGCAGCTTTACTTTACATAGCATTGTCATTGTCTTCTTATGTCATTCAAGTATAAATCATTTACAAAATATGATAAATAAAAACATAAAGTTGTACGAACCTTAACTTTATGAAATGGTTTCTTAATGACATAAACTTTTATGACAAAATATGTTTTGATATAATTGTTTTTCTTGTCTCAAAACTTTAAAATTTTTTGTTCAAATTACTAAATAAGCTTGATGTATTTATTTATCTGTAAATGTAGGAATGCTTGTCTAGCAGGATCTCCTAAAAGGTTAGATTGAGGGTTATACTATTTGGTAAACTGTGCGTTGGAAGTAGAGATAAACTCCTCTTAAATAAATATGACTCTTTGAAGAAAAAAAATTACCCCTATAACGAATTTTCTCCCCTTCTATATATCTGAACATAAATGAATGTCAGAATGCAGCTTAATATAAAGCTTCTGAAGGCTGGAGGCGAAAATGATCAAAGTGTTAAAATTAGGTGACTGCTACGCTTGTAAGATTGTATCAAGTCAAAGATTTCAAGGAATTTCTATAGAAATAAAAAATTGCCAGAAAATAAAATCTACTAATCTAAAACTGCAACACCCCGAACGAAATATTATAAAAATTTAGGATTATGTTTATAAAATCTATATTTAGCTTTGTTGTAAAAAAATAAAAGTTTAAAATTTCCCACTTTCATTGCATAATCTAATCAATCATTTTTATACATAAGAAAACAAATTGAAGGGCAAATGTTTCAGCTTCAGAGAAAGGTTATATGAAAACTGTTAAGAATTTCATAAATTACTTCATGTATCAACAAGGATGTCAATATTCATAAAAGCCCATTGCCAAATTTAGAGTAACAGTGCTCTCCTGGTAAAGATACTGATTGTTATTTGGAAGTCTGAACAATAATTTGATGTAAATCCGTCGTCAATTATTATGATTTAATTTTACAGAAAGCTTAATATGGATGTGCCTATATTTGAAGTACCAATTTAGAACTGCTACACCTTTATCGTTATTTATTCCTAATCGTCCAAGGAATATGCATATATTTAAAAAAAAAATTATGATAAAGTTGAGTGTGAACCAACCAGACCTACTTCTGTTATAAATAGGCCCTATCTGTAAAAAAAATCTGATGCCAATTTGAAAATCTTAATCTTAGAGGAGTTTATAATCTTTCGATATTTTGTCAAATTTTTGCTTAGATCATGAAAATACACAATTTCTCTAATCGACTATAGTTTGAAATTTTTTAATTAAAATCAAACTTGTTTTTTATAAATATTCACATTTCCTAACAAAGTGCGTTTCATGAACTTTTGCTGGTTGAACATTTTATTCAAAAATTTTCAAAAAAAATTTCTCAAAAAAACTATATCATATGGTTTTCAATTAAGCATAAGAACATTTTAAATATCCCTTTGCATGCTGTGTTGGTGAGCTTACTTCATTATAAGATAGATGTGAAAAGTAGATTTTTTTTAAAAGTTAAAGATAGTCGTGACTCTTATTTACTTATTACGTGGTGAGTATAAAAATTTTAGTTCATTCTTTACATAATTTAATATCTTGTTTGTCTATGTATGATTGTCTGTAGCTTAAGATCTCGATAACCAATAGACCGATATTTCCAGTAAATCTACTTAAAGGTCTAATATCTGTTAATTGGCAGAAAGCAAGCCATAATTATTGTTTCATAAAATCTAAATATTTATAATTAAATAAAAATTCTTCAAAAATTTCCTTTTTTATTGAACAATTTAATTAAAACGTGGAAGAATTTATTATTTTTTAGTAAGCCATGCACATTCTTAGTAGCAGAAGAAAAGGTTAAAGAGAAAGATAAGATAATAATAAGAAATGATTTACCTGATTTTCTACAGCAACACTTAAATCTTGCTTTGAACACGACTAAAACAAAAATAATATAATTATTTTAATCATAAGCACAAAAGTTTTCTATATATGGGAATTTATGCACTTTAGTATATATGGGTATATAGGATTACTATAGTTGTTATTTATTTTGATATGAATTCTTATATTTATATTCCTGTAACGATTAGGCACACAATAGTTGAAAAAAATTACGTATAGCATATGTAAATATAATCTTCTTTATTGTTGTTTTTTAATGTTGGACGGAAAATATGTTATGACAAATTTTGAATAATAATCATAATATCACAACAACTGTACAAAAAGGAACAGCAAATGTTTTCTTTAACTGAGGTCGGTTCAAACGTCCGCCCATTCTTAAAATGCCATCCAAGTTAGGTATAGTAGAATATTTTGTCTGTGACTATAAGGTCTAACAAATTTAGAGAAAGTAAATATTTCCTTGTTTCGGCTTCAAGAATAATGTCATATTGGTTTATTTAAACTTGTCCAATTATAAAAAGTAGTAAGAGTTTTTTTTGCCTTGAGCTCAAGATCTCAATGACTACCAAACCGATTGGGTTCCCAATTTTAAGAAAGCTTCATATATGTCCTGTGATAGTTTTAGGCCATTCTAATTTTATATTTAAATCTTGGGGTGGTTTTAAGCTATTATTCTAGCTCTAGGTCTACAGAGGAGTAGATGTTAGTATAATAATATACATAATATTATATTCAAAATGTATACAAAAATTACGAAGAATTGGATATTAAAATGTTTCTGACTAAATGTCATAAAGTTTACAAGGAAATCTTTGTTTCACATAATAAAGGCAATTTCCCTTATTCTAAATTAGACAACCCTACCTCCCTATCTCAGGGGAAAAAATGTTTTAACAAATATCAAATGCTAATATCAAAATTATCATTGAAGATTATGCGTGCGTTAATTGACGTTATTGGTAGACCTTAGAATATTGCAAAGCATTTGAGTAATTTTCAAAATTAAATTCTTAACTTTTACTTCTTCCAAAAGTAAAAATGTAAATTTTTCTTTAAATTTTTGCATACTTAGCCACCTAAAATTATTGAATTTCGTTAATGAATTTAATTTTGATACATCTATATAAATGAATAACTTTAAATATTTCTTACCTTTTCAGAATTTTTCTCCATAGTGGACACAACTGACTCGGCAATATCATAGGCAAATTTTTCCAACTCTTTTTGTATCTCGTCCCTGGATTGTGTAGTTGAATGTACCCACTCTAGTACACTTCTCTCCTTATTATCCTGGCTGAGCATGTTGACCGACTCCTCTGAAAGCTTGCTGCCGGCGCTACATGGCGGAGGCGGGAACATCTGTTCCTGCTTGGGCATCTGGTGCATTCTTGCTGGTGGTGGAGGAGGCTCAGGAGTACCAGCTCCTTCATCAACATCCTCACGATATTGTTTCATGATTTGCATATCTTTTCTTGGGGGTGGAGGAGTTCTTGGGGGAATATATTCTGTGGAACCATGAATCCTATTTTCCCAACATTGGGTATTAACCCTTCCAACCTCCATGAATCTCCTGGAGTCGACATCTGTTCTGGAGCCAGGTCTGTCCATCAGCTGATTCCAGTTGTTCTCCATGGCATTGTTTCTTGTACCAGACGCAGATCTATTTCTGAAAGATCCAGACCTGCTGACCGGTCTGGAAATATGAGCCTGCTGGTGCTGATCTGCCTCCTGCATTGCCGCACCTCTTTCAAAGGATCGTGCCCGTTCCATGATATTCTTGCTGCGGCTGCGAGATCTGCTGACACGCGCCGGGGCTGCCTGGCTCTGGTCATCCTCTTGCTTGTTCAGCCAGTAGTGTGGGTGATCCACTTGAACAGATCCCTCGCTCTTCATCGTTTTCTGGAAGCATTTGTTTGATTCAATTGCTTTCTTGATTAATCTTGATTGTTCTGCTGGCCAGACAACCTTTCTTCCAAGTTCTTCTTCACGGGTCTGACTCACAGTTTCTGTCTCGTGCTTCTAAAATTTGATTTCATATTCAAAAATACTATAATAAACATAACTAATCATAAACATAAACATAAAAAAATGTTGTACTTAAAAATCCAAACATTATAGGCGAGCACAAGCCGATTTAGGTGGGTGTAGGCCCTTAGGGGGTTGTCGAATTGAGTCAAACTGTCATATATACGCATTATTTAAACCTGTTTGAAAATTTAAATAAAGGATCATAAAATATCCTAAAACTATCCTAAAAAAAGACCAAACATATGTGGAAATGAGTAAAAATAGAAATGCAGCTAAAAAGCTGCTTTAAAGGAGTCGTACTGCCATAAATATGCTTCATAATACAAGGAATGTTGACAAGAAAACAAATAGGTCTACCTTTAGTAGCAACTGAGCAAACCCTATTTCCCTCAAAGCTTTACGGACAGGCAGACAGATAAAGTGAATCATCGAGTAGTTTCGCTACTAAAGAGATTTTTTATAGCAAAACTATATAACAATGTCGGGTTGGTAAATTTTTGTAAAATACTTTCATCGTGCTAAAAATTAATTTTATATCAATCATTAGTTTATTATAATGTTTTTCCATTTTAATGTCATACTAATGCTTTTTATTTTATTTTAAATCTACATTTTCAAAACCTTAAATTTTCCCTGAATATAAAAGTTTTTAAATAACTTGAGATGGATATTCGCCAAAAAATTGCATAAATTAAATATTAACAAAACTTGTAGATTTCAACCTTACTTTAACATTTTCGGGGCAATGATAAGTTATAAACTTTTCTTAGTTTTTGTTAAATTTCATAACTATTTTTAATTAAATACGAAAAGAAGGGCGAAAAAATAACACAATAATAAGTTACTTTTAGTATATATATATATTAGTTCAATCACAAAAAATTACCATATTTAAACAAAATAAATCTTTTAAATGTAAAAGTGAAGATTTTTAGCATTCATTTAATTTATAAAAAATAAATAGTTAAATAAACAAAAAAAGATAAGATACCTTATGTTGTACAGAAACCGCACAGGTAAAGAAACCATCCTCATCCATTCCTTCTTCTGTGTATCTTCCGTTCAGGTAACCTGACGCGTCCAGCGATTCCACTGACGTAGGCATTTTTAACCTTCCCCCCACAATAACTTAAATTATAATATATTTATACTCGTTTTGTTATACTGTTCGTTTTTCGTACGTGCGATATAGCTTTCGTTTGACAATGATGTGTGACTCAGAAGTATCTAAGTTTGACTGACTAAAAGTAAATCTGTGCAAGGTGTTTGGGTTGAGGGGGCAAGCTATCGTTTCTGTGACACATACCGGCCAGCTCATACATATAATCTGCATCTGATCTCTCCCCCCCCCCACCCCCTTTTAAAAACAAAAATTATCCTTCTGGTGCCTTCCCTTGGGAGGGGAGAAGACTGTTGCGCCTCGCTACTGTCTCCATCCCTCTACATCAGCTTTCAATCCTTTTCTCTGATTACCTCACTAAAAAATATTTTCTTTTCCTAACACAGTGCGCCAAAACAAAATATTATGAACAAATCTTTTGAGGGAATACTTATTATTATTTATACATACAATTTTGCATTTTGACTGTTGATCCAATGAAATTGATAAGTGATTAGTTGTAAATTTCTACTAAATTAATTAAAACATTTAAGTAAATGGCTTGCCTAGAACTAAAGTTTTAAATATAAGTAATATATGTATTTTATATAAAAATAACTTTTTACTTTCGTCATGTACAATTTTGTAGCTGCGCTGAAAATTGACCTTGTTTGAATACCCTGTGCTTAGCAGTATGTAGAAGTATAAATATGTTGTTATTTTGGGATAAAGAATTTCTGACTTTGTGCTTGAAAATGGCCGATTTCAAGGCGAAAAAAACGCTCGTAGACAAGAATATAATCCGAAAATGTTTTGGTAATGAGATTACTCTAGAGATTTCTGTAGAGCTCTTCGATAGCTTATTTTTTTATTAAACATATTTTTTTGGTTACTTATCATGATAGTGAACAGATTCTCTTCCTCTTATTTTTGAAAAAAAATATGCATAACACTTTAAGTGTGCCCTGTGGGGCCTTTACATGCAATTTCCTAAACTGATCATTCTGAATTAAAACACAAACCTTAATTTAAATCTATTTCAAAATAATGGGGAGGGGGGCTTCTTTACTCGACTAGGCACTTTAAGGGAACGAACTATTATATTGCTTATTTTAGGTTTTTTAAAAATAAAAATAAATTTGCCTCTTAGTTTTCCATGGGCTAAAATAGTACATTATTTAAACAAAATACAAGGTCATATATCATTTTTATAACTCAAAAAAAGATATGAATAAACGTTCAGGCTGAGTGGAACGCATCTGTAAAGAATTATCATCATTTTCTCTATTTCAATAATTTAGTGACTTACAACAAAGTGAGTATTCATGTATTTTTAATATCTATGGAAGATATCCATCCTTGTTTATGTGTGATTCACAATAATGATGTTATACTGTCAATTTAAATAGGTAGGATCCAATTTACAGATTATACATAATGTTAAATAAAAACATGACAAATAACACAAAAATTGTCAATTCTTAGTTTTGTACTTCTCATGATTCACTTAAAGCATCTTAGTGTAATCACAAGCTAATGATATTTCAGGTGAAAACATAAACTTTGAAACGGCAAAAAATAGAAAATTTCACGGCAAATTCATTATATGTAAACCACAAATGAAGTAAATGACAATGCTAATAATCTTATCATATCAAAATTTAATTTCAGAAAGGTTCTGTGTAAATGTTTAAATAAGATATTTTATACCAAAATTTTCGAAATATGTGAACTCATAAAATGCTTTTGTAAAAATCGTTTTCCTTAAATTTTTAATCAGTTTTATATCGTTGTGACTATAATTGGAATATTTATCCAAATTTTTGTATTTGTCTACTTATCTAGATATATTGTCAATTTTAAATCTTATGCTTAAGTATGGGAAAAGGTCATTTATAAAATACTAAGCCTAGATAATGATGTGGGCTGGAATAACTATCTTGATAAGAAATGCGCGAAGGGAAATTCTATTTTCATTGACCCGTTTACAATTTCAAGGATTTTCTCTTCTTATTTAATTTTTTTGTGTTATTGAAATTATAACAAATTCCAGGTTATACTACTTAGCCATTGGGAAAAAAATAATATGCTTTGCACATTTCTAACCTTAGATTAACGTACGTACGTGTAAAATCTACGTTTTTATTAAGATTTATATTGCTTAATTTTATTTTCTTTCATTAGATCTGTAGTTTGTATAAAAATAAAATTTGACAGATTATAATGTGGCTGAATGAAGTTGCTGACTAGTGCTTATCTTTATCGGCTAGTCGTTATTAATAGACAGAAGTAAAATCAGATTAAAAAATGCTTACTTCAAATATTTTTAGAAGCGAAGCTACTCTATAATTCGAAATATCCGTCTGTTTGTTCTTTTGTTTGAATAAGCAGTAATTTGGCTTCTTGTCTTTTAGGTTTTCAAAACTAAATTAACAGACATTATTTTGGATTTTATTAACTATAGGTAAAAGGACAAGTAGATCTATTTTTACATTTCTTATCCATTTTTGTCTGATTTTATAAAAGTTTTGAATAGATACAGGGACAGGTAGCTTCATGAATTAAATTTGCTTTAAAATTATCTAAGACATTTGCTCTGATTTATAAGTATCTACTCTCTATATGTTATTTGTTGATATCGCTTAATATGTTTGTGATTCGCTATGAATATTGTCATCCTTGTTTAGAATTTTTGATAGAACTCAAAAACTTTAATAGTAATTTATCGCATCATATTATAGACAGCTTTTCCGCGAACATAGTAATGAAATATATAAAGATATTACAACCAGGTTTGTTAGACCATGGGGGCCGAAGGCCTAAGCCAAAAAAACTGGTATTAATATGTAATAAATATTTGAACATGGTAGGCTTCTAGCTGTTATATAAAACAAGGATGACAGCATCCACAAAAGATAAGCTCTGAAACGGTAGGACAAACGAACATTAACAGTTGTAGAGTGTCAGAACTGAATATTTAGAATTTAAATGTATAAAAGTCGATAAATAAATTGCTAGTAAATTTACTGAAAAACTGCTTAAATACAGGATACTGTTTTAGGACATACTTACACTTTTAGGACTTGATTAAAGTGATGCTTCGCTTATAACATTGTACTTTGTTGTCCTAGTAATCAGTATTCAAAAAATCAGATCAATCGAATAATTTTATCATTAGCTGTTAAAAAAGTTAAAAATTTTAATGTTTAAAGTAGACGTACGGACAATCTGGTAACGATTATATGTAGAGTTGGCACGCTTTCCAAATCATACCTAACTAATACATCAATTTGCAGGGTGATTAATCACCCTGCAAAGTTTGAAATCGATAGGACAATTCTAACATGCTTAAATTAACGAAAAGAGCTAACCGTTCCAAACGGATGGTTCTACCCTAATTATAGAAAAATACAAATTTCCATGATTCAAAGAATTGTCTGTTGATTATTTTCTCCAAAGGACAGTAGAGACAAATTAATGAAACCACAAAAGAGTATTTTGATATAGACGAGTTTAAGTAACAAACTTTTGCAATCATGTGGTGATAAAATTAGTTAATGTGATATTTTAGAATAATTATTAGCATAATGGTAAGGAATTGGAAACCATTCAAATTCATGTAAATTGGATTTACTGTTAGCTTCTGCTTAAATTCTTATACAAAATAAAATCACTAACTTATATTTTTTTGTTGTATTTTCTGGCAAAATTAAGATAGTCTGCTGAATATTTAATGATTCCTGAACCAATAAGCATTGATTACATGTTGGTCTGTCAGTCATGATCATGGGAAATATATCTTGATTGACTGTTATTTGAAGATTTTATTAACCAATAAGCAACTTCTGTTAAGTTACTTTGTCCTTCGGTCTATTCGCAATTCTCTGGATAACATTTATTTACTTTTAAGAATTTTTCTCAGCTACTATTATAGATAGATTGCTGAATATTGTCAAAAAAAGTTGGACATTAATTTTATGACTCACTCTTTACTATTTTACTTTAGTTAATTGTTTTTTTAGCTCAGCTAATTATCATCCTTGTTTTTATACACTATATTGAAAGTCTTTAGTACTACAAACGTAATAAAAGATTAAAAATTTGCAAAGACTGATGTAACTAAATACATAAAACAAGAATGGTAACCTCCCCTACCCAGGGAATACTAAATTACAATAAGATACAAGAACAAATAAAGCTTAAATTCTTGAAAAGTTATTGATCCTTTGATTTTCATTTTCGTGGACAATTGCTGTTATACGATACTGTACATATTTTTAGTTTGGTTTAGTATCGTTAATATGTATAACTACGCAATGGATCCATCATTAAATCATGGATATAAATCCTTAAACCTGTAAAAAAAACCAATGTGAATTCTCCCTGGAAAGTTTACTCCTTTAGAATCAAGTGTTTTTAATAATTAATCTTGACATAGGACAGTGAGACTCTAAGACCATTAGTTAAGTATAGTATATCTGAACCTGAATTACATATTTTCACATACTAAGTTACTTTGGGAAGAAGTGAATTATATAGGAGCTTCTCCACATATAAAAGAAAGCTTACCTCACAGATTAAATATGTTTGTTTGTAACTATGTGTGTGACTGTATGTTTTTGTTTATAACTATAGGGATGTGTTTTTATGTGGGTTTGTGTCTGTGTGTGTTTGTCAGGGGGTAATCTAAATAGTTGTGTCATTTAATTTGGAGTTAAGGTTTAGCTCAAAGACAACTGCTAATAACTTTTTGACCGATGTAGTGAAGCCGTCAAATAACATAAGAGAATGTACACCTCCTTTAGTAAAGAAAATGTGCGACAACAAATCTATGTGTACATTCCTAAGCATATTTATTAGAGTATGAGTCATCAAGCCTACAAAGTTTTGCCTTATAAATTCCCTGTCGATTAGCCCTGATATGTTGAATTATAATGCAAATTTGTCGACATTTAGTGCCTACACAATGTTAATCCTTTGTGAAGAAGAATACGAAAACTGCTAACGGCGGCTGCAGATCCCTGCGGAGATATAAAAATTTGACGGGCGTGCACATGATGATTTAAATGTTGGAAGGATTGACACTATGCACATACCTGTATAATAGTCTTATCTACACGTTAGGTTGGTTCAAATTTCTGATTAGAAGTATAAGGATGTTTGTGGGTGTTCACCAAAAGATGAAGATAGCGCTAAAATGTTCTACAAAAAACCTTTTTAACCAAAACTAACAAACAAAAATATATTCAGCATTATTTCATTTCTTTTTTATTGTTGTCATTTTTCACTTTAAATCATCAAAATAGCTATTTGAAACAGGAGATCATTTTAATGTGTTTTATGATTAAAATTTATGAAATTTGATATAAAGCGTTGAAATTTGTGGGATTTATTTTATATTTTTTTCTTGTGATTGACATTTGAATATAAAAATAAAGTTATATATTTAAAAATATATTTTAATGAACATTTATCAGTTACAAAATTTAAACTGAAATTAAATAACCGATTTGTTTGGGCCACCCTAAAATTTAACCCTTCAACTATTAATATATTGATATGGGTGATAGACGTTAGATAATATATGTACAGTCAAACTTCATTTCAAGGGAATATTAAAATTCAAGAAATATAGCTTATTAAGGTATGTTTCCATTGCATGATGAAAAATTAAAACAATTTAATATAAAATCTCTTTATTCACATTAATCCATCGTTATCTTGGTTACAAATACTAGTTAAGTTAAAAATTAATAAAATGTTTAAAATTGCTTTTGGATAGGTATAAATTTCATAATCTCTGTAATAGCAATACTGTGAAATTTGCCATAGTTCGTGGGTTCTATATGGTTTCACTTTACTTCTCAACTTTGAAGTAACAAGTATGACAACATCAATGGAAGCGAATGAACGGACGGACGTACAGACGTACGGACGGAAGCGATTATAGAAAAGCTTTGCTTTTAAAATCTGCAAAAACAAGACGCACAAAGGGGTGCAATTTTGGAAGAACATAATTTTCAGATCATTATATCTCAAAAACTAAACATACATTAATATCAAATTATTTTCTACAATTTCAAAATATTTTCTATAATTTTGAAATATTAAAATTATATTTTCAAGGTTTAAATAAGTGACATATTATGTGAATTTTATGCCTTATTATTTTCTACCAAGAAGGAGATGCATGGTTGGGAGTAAAAGAAAGTGAAGTTGCGTCTACTGCACACGGTGAAAATCTCTTAATCTTAAATCTTGTTTTAAATTTCTATGAAATACGCTCTTGTTTGCCTTAAATACGCTCATATAATCTTTGAACATATCACCCTCTCTACCAGTTTCACTTTTTTCCGTCGGCATTTTTTTCTCCTTTAACATGATTGCTATGTTATCTCCGATGCGAGGGAGAGAAGGGAGATAAAATAAATCAGAGGGATGGAAGGGGAAAACCAATTAAGAATAGTGGTGCGTTGGATTAAAAAGTAGAATTAAAGGGAGTGAGTACACCCCCTTCTCCTAATTTGTTCTCATATTTATTATGTGATGTCGCGTAAGACTGTGTTCATGTTTGTTTGTGTGAGTATGAGGGTATGTGTGTCAATTTGTTCGTAAAAATAAAATTGTGTTTGTATGTTATGGTACTTAAGCGCCATCTCAGTTATAGCCTGGTAATGTAAGTGCTCCAATATCAAGTATACAAAAGTAGAAATCAAACTCAAACATTTAGTGATAGTGCATCAAATTTTAATTGCTCAAAATATGGATCTAAGATCTAGTTTGGTTTAAAATTGTTAATTTAAAAAAAAGACAAAAATGTTTAATATAATTAAACTTGTTACTATAGACTTGCTTCTGATTTGTGGATTTGTACAATATTCTTGGGTAAGTTTTATATTTTCAGCAAAATTATATCCAAAGAAGAGAATAAAAATTAGCTCGAATGCTGATTTCATAGATTTGAAATATGATTTAAAATAGTTAACAAGGATTATATGATTTTAATATATAAAATGTAAGACCTTTTGAAAGAGTTTTAATTCATCACATCCATTTAAAGGTCTAATTATCCACTTTTTATTGTTCTTATTTTGCTATAGTGTTACTCAAATGCAATACAGGGAAATAAATATACATGGTAGGACAATGGGAGAAAATTTAATTTAATTTGCTAAAGGAATGGAGAAGCGTGTAGAAGAGGAGTGTAGGAAAGGGGGTGTTATCATTATATTGTCTAATATTATTGTACTTCTTTGCTAAAGAAAAGAAAATATTTCTAGTATTCATTCGAAACCAGTGGATTAGAACCGGTTCTCATCAATACGAAAAAATTATGTCTAACATCGTATTATATCCAGTTTTCTACGAATATAAAATGTACAATCACAAGATTAGCCCATTTAGTTTTTTTTAGCCCGTGCCTTCGGCATCTCGGGGCTAAAAACTGATTTTAATCTTATAATTGCACACTTTGTATCCGCGGAAAGTTGTTTATAATACGATGAGAGAAATAACCATTCTTCCATTAGCTCATCCATTTTCCAACTAATATTCATATTTAATGTCATTTGCAATTTTGAGATCAAAATATACTTTTTCCTATTTCATACATTTAGGACGGAATCATAAATTTCTTCTTGACAAAAAAATTGCTGGACGTGTATGTTGACAAAGGAAACAGATGGTCTCTTTATATTTACAACTTTCTGTTTCATTACAAAATAACAAGAATGATTATTTCTTTCATTGTGTAACCATGGATATGTGGAAATGCGCCCAATGCTCAATTTGCATACAGTAATAACAAGCAACGGCTTGTCCGCAGCTGAATTGAAATTTGGCGTTACAATCATAAGTGTCCTTAGGCACGTGGTCGTTTGCTGCGAAAAAGTCATCAAATATAAAAAAAAATCTCCAGCAATTACGTAATATTTGATAGTAATCATATTATTACATAACTTCCAAACTTAAAATTGAATCAAAGATATAATAAAAATTTCTCAGGCACTTATGAAAGTAAGGGAAAATAGGACCGTTATAATCTCCTAGAATGATATTGTAATAATATTCTAGTTTATAAAAAAAAACAGTTTAATGAAAAATCATTTTATTACCACAGCCATACTATATAACTCGATGTTAAATTATTGTAGTAGTTGTTTTTGTTTATGTCTATTTTGATTTTGGTTTGGCATATTGAGCTTGATAAATCTTCAAAAATTGGATAACCCTTGGAACAGGAGTCAGCGAAGGCTTTTTACATCCCACACCTTATAATATTTACACCTTAATAAAATAATTGTTTCGGAGTTGTAAAAGTATTATTCAATAGGGGGAGGGAAGGTTGTAAGATATAAATTAAAATGAAATGTTTTAAGATTTATCCACACCACTTCATGATGCACTCCCTCACTTTAGGAAAATATTGTACTGGACCTAATCGTCTCATGACATCCAGGAATTTAAAGTACAAAATGATTGTCACACTTAAATTTTCTCTGGTTGGAATGTGACATGTTTCTATCCTTAGCAAACGCACCTCCTCGATACATTCAAAACATTTCTACAAAAATGATAAGACTATAAACATTTCTTCTGGAGGTTTCTTATAAAGAAATCTTATTTAATTTTTTAAAACTATTAGTTTGTAATAGCTTTTCTTGGAAATAGAACTGTTAATAACAAATCTGAATTTTGTTTAAAAGTCGATCTAGAAAAAAAACACTTTGATTTGTTAGTACTTTTTTCAACGCCCAAGAAAATTCATAGATTTATATTTCATTATTTATTAAATTTTTTTCTAATAATTTTATAGACGCAATACTGTCAATCTAAACTTTAAATTGTTTGAAAGACATTAGTTTGAAGCTTGTATTGATGCATTCAGTGAATTTAAAAATGTCTGAAATTAATAACAAGGTATCGTGATGAAGATATTGTTAGTATTACTACCACACTTGACTCCGCAATATTTGCAAAAATTTAATGTCTTCCGTTTAACCGCAGAGTTGAACCATACCAACCAACCTGGAGTAACTAGTTCACGTATCTTTTCAAAGGCGAATCTTTCTTATAATTAAGGCATTGCTTCAGTTCATCACTTTTAATCCCCCCACAAGGCTGCAATCAGGAACTTGTTCTATTGTAGTCGCAGGCAAGATACTTAACTAAATAATTTCTTAAAAGGTTTATATATCAAAAATTTGTTTTAAAATCTAAAAGAAATGATCTAAATCTTATGCCTTTTTCTATATACTTGAATATCCACAGATTTGCTCAATATTAATTGAATATCCACAGATTTGCTCAATAGTAGTTGAACATCCAAAGATTTGCTCTATAGTAAATAATTATCCACAGATTTGCTCAATAGTAGTTGTTTATCCAAGATTTTCTCAATAGTAAATAATTATCCACAGACTTTCTCAATAGTAGTTGAATATCCCCAAATGTTCTCAGAATTTAGTAATATCTAAAATTAAAAACAATTAAGCCTAAACTACTCTAATCCCTAGCAACTATAAGCCACAGAGAATAAAAACACATTTTTATACATATTTGTATGAGAAACCTAATAAATCCATTAATTCATAATTGGTATTCTTGTACATAATAACATAAAGGGGCATATAAAATTTGCACCATAACACCAAAGTGTAATTTGCATTGCTATCTAGCGGGTAAACCAAATAAGACATTTTAGGATTATTTTTCGGAATTTTATACATACTTATTGAGGGAGGGTAGCTTTATAGAACGCGTGTTAATTATGATTACGCATGTTTGATTGATAAGGAAGTAACAATTTTACAATCTTTTCAATGTCAAATCTTTTATTACCCTTTGTAAAATTGTCATGCAATATAAAACAAACATGCAAATTGCTTTACATGATTAATTAAAATAAATTTTATAATACTTTAAATTATTTGAATGTACAACAAAATATATGTACATTAAGAACTGAACTATGCAACCACTTAGTAAGATAACATAGAAGCGATTTGGTGACGTTGAGACTCACGACATAATTATAAAGAGAACCCAGTATTAGTGTCGGACTGATTATGACGTAACAAAAAAAATTAGCCAATGAGACGCCACTATGAATTTTACCATTGGTCAATAATGTCCTCTCATTGGCTAATTTTTTTTGTTACGTCATAATCAGTCCGACACTAATACTGGGTTCTTATAAAGACGATTGCTGCTTCGCTTAAAATAGTGTGACTTGTTGTCATATGAATCATTCTTCCAATAATCATATGAATAGGATAATTATCTCATACAACAAAATTGTTGTCAAAAAAGGTAAAATCAGCATGCTTTAAATACAAGATCGTCTAACTATTATGGGAATCATCAACCAAAGATGGAAATTGATAGGACAATTCTAACATGCTCAAATTAACGTTAAGTGCTAACCGTTACGTATAAACGGACGGATATACTGACCATAATTATAGGAAATCTATAAAACTTTTTAAAAATGTTTGTTTATAAATTAAACCTCCATTGTCCTCTCCCTCTGTTTGGAGATGAGTTTTAGACCTGAAATATATATTTGTGTGAATCAAAGGGTTGAGATATTAATCAGGCCAACAAAGATATATATGAGCTGTAAAGGGATACAGGGACAAGAAAACAAAAATCAATTTAATTTTGTATAAAATCTAATTATATAAAGAGCAAGAAGTAGTTTCTCAATCCTTTTTTAAAAAACAATGATGACACCATCTTTAAAAGGAAAGTTAAACAGTTTGCTCTTAATCTGCTGGAATGCTGAAAAATAAAGTATTAAAATGTAATTATTGAGATACTATATACTACTAAAAATTATTGTAGAGAATAGCCCTTCATAACCTAGCATTTTGTAGCATGACCAACAAACTCATTTTTTTACGGGATCATCTTTGGCAAAGGATATCTCAACTAAAAACCAGCAATATAGCTTAATTAGCATCCAATAAAATTTGATTTCTCTCATAGAATTACGGATGGACAGACAGACAGACAAAGTAAATTATAAATAAGTTCCGCTAAAAAATTTACATAATTAAATTACATTATTTACTATCCTCTTAAAAACAATCTTACTGTTTAAAAGCGAAGCTTTTCTATAATTTTAAATGTCCGTCTGTCTGTCTGTGCGTAAGACACGAAGTGGGGGAAATGTTATTTTCGGTTCGTATTTAATATACACGGCTGAAACTCATTGGCAACATTCCAATTATTATGGAGCATAATGAACTATAAAACATCCATTGCGGTCAGACTGCTTTTAGGCAGCGTTTTAGCTGCTTTGATTATTTTCACATATTACTCCTTATCTTTGGTGTTTTTGTTCTGAGCATCAACTATGTAATTTACTTTGACCGTCGGTTCGTCAGTCATCAAAAAAAATATTCAAAATCTAAAAACACATGCTGTGTTGCTGGGTCTACGTGTGGCCGTCTTTCAACAGTTAAAGCGGTATATTCCTTGCAGGCTTCCTTTAAAATGATCTTAATAATAAAAAGATACATTAGCTCCGTTTTATATCCATTATCGGGAATAGTCCCTTTCGTAACATCGCCCCATAAGGGGCGATTCGTCTAATTTTTAAAATGGCTTTTTATAGGTTATTTTAGGTTATATTCGGTTAGGTGATTGCCCCACAGGGTTAGGTAATTGGCCCCGCAGGGTTAGAGAGAAAAAAAATTAGGAGAAAAGCTACTGTGAAAAATACGAAGAATCACCCCATAAGGTGCGATGTTACGAAAGGGAATATACCTCCATTATCTTATCCCTGATAAACTTCCCTCTTAAAACGCACACACAATATAACACACACTGATATTCACCTTAGCCCATAGTTCCAGGTATAGTAGTGGGTCCAGCCTCTACAAATATTAATATTTCTTTCTTAATATGTTATTTTAACTTTTTATACACCAGAGGGATTAATATATTTGCAATATAAGCATGGGGAAATAAAATGCTATACAGGGATAAGCCCTTCTTTGATATAAACATAATTATATAGTCATAATAATGTCATTATTATAATTGGTTTCTTTGTTTTTAAGAGATTGAGGGTTTAAAAATTTTAGTTATTGAAAACGTAAATATTAGACAAATAGCTTTTATGACAAAACATCATTTAAATCAACTGCAGGAGACATTTTAAAATTTTTTTTACAAATTATTTATGTCCATGGTTGACATTAACCAAACAAGGGTTAGGGCCATAATACCTCCATGGCAACACCTGTCTTTGTTGTGGCTAAGATTATCCCTCTTATTAATCGCTGCAATAAAAGTTAGAGTGAAACATTTTTGAAACAAAAATTGATTAAAACTTTAAATATTATTACATTTTCTCTAGTTCTCATAACCTCAGAGCTCGCATCCGCAGCTGCTTCCAGCCCAGCAGCTTTTCAAAAGCCTCATCCTAGTTTGAATTATGTTGCTGTTGTTGTAGCAAACACAGCCGTTTCCGTAGATACGAAACTGGATGCGCGGCTGCACGTACTGCTCATACCATTTCCAAAATATTTCCAAAATGACATTTTCTTATTAAGAACAAACAATAATATGTTTTGAATAATTCAGAATGTATAATAAATATTTGTTGAAATATAGAACGCAAAAATTAAGGAAGAAGGTCATATTTTCTTCTAAAATTTATAAAAAAGAATAAATGGTGTAGCTACTTTTCAAACCAGGTTTTTTCTGTGTATTTGTGTGACTGTGCACTGTTCCCCAGAAAAGTGGGAAAATAACTAAATTAACTAGATATGTACCTGTCGGTGTTTCACGTAAATGGCTCAACCAATTATGCCCCAACTCAGAAATATTTTTGTGCAAACATTTTTCTCTTATTTTTCTATTTCCTTTTCCCCCAATATCCTTTTTTAAAACTATAACATTCGACCTATATTTTGATTAGACAAGCCTTCGCTGGACAAAATCGCTCTTGTTTCTCATGAAAACTACACCTTGTAGTTTTACAGTATATAAAAAGTTAGCAATGTTGGCAAGAAGTGCTAATATGTTTTCATATATGTCACATGAAAGCAGGTCTAACATTAAATATTATCTTTTTATACTAATTTCAAAATCATTTTAGCTTACATAATTATATAAAAATATTCAAAAACAAAAAGTGCATTTACAATTATACATAATTACATAGTTTTTTTGATTACAAAAATATAGGTAAAATGTTAGGAATAATATAATAAAACCCATTTTTAACCTATTTTAAGATTTTTTCAAATTCCGTGTCTAATTAATTAAACATCAAATAACGTTTGACCTCATTGCAAGGAGGGATGGGACATTGGACTATATAGATTATACTGGTAACAAAAGATTTATAAATATTCATTGCTTTGGTTACTTTAATGTCATCTTAATTGGTTGGTTCAAACTAGCAGTGTTCAAACTATAAATCTACAAAAGGGACAATTTTTTTATAATCATTTTGGACGTCATCAATTTATCCCATTGTCCACTGTCTTATCCCTTAAGATCCCTGCCTAATTGAAAGTTATGTTTGCAGAAATTTAGCAAATTAAATATCAGGGAAGATTTTTGCACTGCCTGCTCAGCATAGAAAAATAATGTTTGCTTGCAAAGCTTTTCTGTCTCATGATTTTCTGTTATTTTATCGGGCAACATTATTATTGTTCTCACAAAGCAAAATTTATGTACACATTATCTATGGTTAAAAGTAAACCTATATTTTTAATTTTGTAATAAAAGGGAGAGGTAGGTTTCGGGTAAAATCCGTAAAGGTGTGTGTTTTAAGGCTTGAAAATAATAGTAGAACGATAATATTCACTAAATATGTGTATCTCTTATTGGAAAGAACTATAGACAATTTTTTTTAAGTTAACATAAATTTTTATCGTTCTACTACTGTTTTTAACTTATAACACATAACCTTTACGGATTTTACCAGAAACCTACCTCTCCCTTTATCATCATTTCTACTTCACGAATTTTCTGTGAAGATGATATTATGTAAAATCCAAAAATTAGTTTATCAAAACTAAAGTGAAATATTGCTACGCTATTTTAATAATAATATTATTGTCTTTGTTTTAGTTTCAGCTGAACAGGGATTGGTTTATGACAGTGTCCTTACATCTTTGAATGATGAAAAAAATATTTTATTAATTGAAAGTAATATGAAGTATTAGAGGCTTCATTTACTGGTAAAATTAACTCCTTAAACTTATATTCTAAAAATATTATTAAATAATGTTTCAAGTGATTCTATTCCAGTTTAATCAGAAAATGTATTATATAGAAACTTCTAACAAAAATGTGACCTACTTATCTTTTTGCCATCTTCTTAACGATCGTAACATCATTTAAACTTGAAATACAAACTGAAAAATAATTCGAAACTTTAGATCAAGAAATTCTCTAATTACTAATAGCCTTAAACATGAATGGATATGTTTATAAAAGACGTCCTCCCCCCTCCAGCGTCATAACAAATTGACCTCCAAATTAATTTCATGTAAATTTTATTCTTATTGTATTACGTTTAAGAAGGGTTGACAATAAAAATAAAACTTACCACTGCCAACTCCCCACTCCCCCCCCCCCTAAAGATTTTTTATCTCACCATAAATAAAATATTGATCGTCCTCGAGGTCAATGTCAATTTGAATAACATACATCCCTTTCTTTCCCCAGAAAATTTTATCTATTTTAAGATGATTTAACACAACTATTTAGGGGAGTATTTTTAAGTTTACCAGACTTTTCCATGAATCCTTATTTTAAAAAAAAAATTGTGTGCTGTTTAAATAGTTTTTATATGAAAGCCCAAAGGAAATACAAAGTAGGATAAGAATAGGTTGAATTATTATTGCTTGAGAGTGACCTATCAGGTGCATGACAGACAAACAGACAGGCAGAATCATATAAACTTAGTTTAGAGTTATAGAGAACTTAAAACGACTTGAATGTGAATAAAACTAAATAACCTTGATATCCTATTAAGAAATTATATTTGTGCGTTTTAACTTTATAATTGATGTTTAATTTTTGTTTTAGAGTTTGAGCACAGGCGCTGATATAGATCCTTTTGCATTAAACACTATCGATGATCTACCTTTTTCCAAACCATCTCTAAACAAGCAGCCAGCCCCGGCATCTGTACGAGATTCCAGACAGATTGACCGATCAGACTCGCTTCTATCCGGGTTTAATTTGAAAGATGGAGAATCTGAGTTTCCTCTGCACAAGCCTACAGGAGAAAAAACTCGTAAAACGTATGATTTTACCAAGACTTATCATGTCGGGCTGTCGTGCCATGACATACAGGCCACACAAGGGGCTACAAGGTCAGGCGTCTACCTGATCCACCCGCCTAATCTTGCCCAGGGACCATGGAAGGTGTACTGTGATCTTGAGACAGAGGGCGGCGGCTGGATGGTTTTCCAAGTCAGAGATGATGTTGAACCTCACGAAAATTTTATGCGCGGCTGGGAGGATTACAAAGTAGGCTTTGGAGACTTTGATAGAGAATTTTGGCTGGGCAATATACTAATTTGGGCCCTGACAAATGTGGATAACTCAACCTATTACGAGTTGGCCATAGACATGGAAGACTGGTCGGGTAACAGAAGGTTTGCCAGGTACAGATCATTCAGAATGGGAAGCGAACGCGATGCTTTCCGCCTGTATCACCAAAATCTGTACTATGGTAATGCTGGTGACTCGATGTACAGTCATAATGGTCTTCCATTCTCAACCTTTGATGTTGACAATGATAATAGAGATGGAGATTTTGCTGAGCGAAGTTGTGCTAGGTTGTATAAGGTAATATAATATTTTATTCATAGCTTTTGACTCAACAAGGAAACCCATTTTATGTGAAACTACGCTGCTCCAATTGGATGAAAGATATTTATGATTTTCCCTTACTTTTGCTTATTCTTTTGTACTGAAAGGAAAAAATATATCTAACATTGTCATATGGTTTACACTTACCAGCAAAAAAAATATTTTAAAATGATTAATTATAAATTAAAGACACCTTTCACAAGTCTAAACTCTAAATAATTTTAAGGGTGGCTGGTGGTATGGAAACTGTCATGATGCCAACCTGAATGGATGGTACCTGGGTGGTCCACACAGATCATTTGCTGATGGTATTAACTGGTATACATGGACAGGATATAACTACAGGTATGATATATATGCTGATGGTATTAACTGGTATACATGGACAGGATATAACTACAGGTATGATAT